>JAJLXV010000043.1:0-87180 GCA_030571435.1 Myxozyma mucilagina
TCTAGTTTATTTTTATTCTTCGCGTACTTTGTACTAACGGGCGTACGCTCAATAGAGTAAAAATAATCTAGATAAATATCTGCAGACACAATCAGCCGCTGTGTGATAATGTTCCACATTAAAGTTCTACTAATGTGTAATTTGAAGGTGGCCTTACGAGTCATGCTTAAGATAGAAAAAAAATATAAAATATAACAGTGGAGTCAGTTGCTTGTATAACAGCATTTTCTTCATGTAAAACATGAAAAAAGTTAGATGAGCTGCTTTAGTCAATTAGTCCACTGCATCGTTATATCTACTGATTTCTGTCACAGATTGATCTGGAAGACCGGCAACGCAAGATCTAATCAATTTCGAATATGAATCTATTTCATTTCGTTCCTAAGGCATTTTTGAGGTCCATGTTTTTCATCTAGTATACTGTACTCAAGTTTTTGTTTGAGAGATTAGGTCAAAACACTGGGAGATAAACTGTACATTTATCTAGTAACGTACATCCAGTAAGGCGAGCGCGCCGCTTTCTACCCACAATCAGCAAATATATCTACTCACACCTCTACACACGTAACAATTCAGAATACAGTTACTGGAAGTAGGTAGATTTGATAATTCCGTACTTTCCAGATATATTTTTATGTCATGTCCATCTTTGTTCCATCTGTAACAAGACTGTGCTCGTGGCTGGTCACTCCTAGTAACCGTTGCCTTTCCTGATCTGGACTTTTCATTCAACTCATTTTTTCCCATCAAAATTAATACGTTCTGTTTTGTTGCAAATTTGCCTCACTGAAATCACACATTTTTCAATTTTTAGAAATTTACTGCAATGCTCATTGGCCTTACACAGTTTTTATAAAGGACTATTGATGCCAGGTTGAACTTTATGCCTTCCTCAATTAAATAAAATGCAAGCATGGTTGTCGATAACAAAATTTTGAATATTATAAAGAGAAATCCTACTCAAATCCGAATGCAAATTAACTTCTATCGTGTTTTACGGCATCTGGGGAATCCAATAAAACTGGGTGCTGCAGAAGGCAGCAGAAATTCTTTGATGGTCGCTGAAACATGTTCAGATTACTTCAAAACTTTGATTCTTGCTTGCTAATAATGGCATTTCTACGAAAATTCAAGTTTAAAAGTTGAGCTGTAGTGCCATAAACTTGGAGGCCTAGGTGCAAGTCAACCGGACGACGCGTTGCACTCATGAAGCAAAAAATTGATTATTGCTTGCGCGTCATGCAACCATGAAAGAATTTCTTAAGAAGCTAGTTTGATCACCTTAACAACAGCCAATTCTTTTTACACAACTATTAGAATGCTCGAATTGCGGATGGCATCATGTCTTGAATGAGTGCCAACGCATCTCCATCACAAGTTTGACACATTTGCGGGCAACAAATGTAGACGACCCATCAACAGCCAACAGCGGGTGCGTTGTACCTTTTGTAAATTAGTTGTTCTATGTGAAATTTGTTAATCAAAGTCAAGTACATGCTAAACAATAGACATGACGTCACATATGTCAAGATATTGGCTAAGATATCGAATCGGGTATATAGTAAACAAGTACAAATACCTTAATCTTATTATCATCTCCCACGAGATCACAACTCCGTCACACCTTGCTTCCGCTGCTAATACAACTACTTATTCTCTGCGCTTGTCTTGTTTGGCTCTGTTTTATTTCTGTTAGTTTGACGACTGCTATCACTGTGCGATTTTCAATTACCTCTACTTGGTCTATTTAGCGAGACAGTTAGCGAAACAACTAACGACTTGCTAAAGTGCTTTTTGTCCTTGTCAGAACTTATACCCTTGCAGATTCTCCAGAAAGATACTACACAATTCTCTAGACGCACATAGTACAGCGCCTGCCAAGAATGGTTTATTACAGACTACTTTCAAACAACGGCCGAAATGTGGTAGCCGAGGCAAAGGTTGATCGCAGTGTCAAAGATGTGGAGACCCTTATAGAATATGTGTTGGATACGAACAAGAAAATTCTACACCAGTATAGTTTTGCAGATCTCCATGTCTTTCCTCCAAATACCACAGACTTTAACACACGGCCTGCGGGCTTAAGTGAAGGTCTTAGTTTGGTAATTTCTAAATCAGTTTGGCTGCGAGACACTGGCTTGACTGGGGAACAAATCAACCATGCATATGATACCATTATCCTGCTTTTGCGCCAGCCATCGCAAAAAAATTTTGATGGGCTCTTTAATAAGCGAATTGAGCCTACTACTTTCACGTCAGTCACACCAACTACACCTTCTCTTCAACCCTCTTGGATACATGCGGCAGATCCGCCCTTTTCCGAGTATTATAATTTTAAACTGTTTATTGACGCCTTCATGATGGCTAGTGTTGACGAGCACAAAATTCTTGACGTTAAAATACCCTTGTTTGGAATAGAATCACAGCCATCGAAAATACTCTGCAGAGACTGCTATGATGATCTTTTTGAAGTAATATTGCAGAATACCATACGTAAAGCTCTGATATTTGGAACACCAGGGATTGGCAAGTCTGTCTTTAGCCTGTATATGGTAAAGAAGCTGATGAGGTATATGATAGAGTCAAAGAGATCAACGAGACAATATATCGTATGGATTTCCGGTTCAGTATCGCAATGTGTTATATTTACTATTAAATTAGATGGTACATGGACTCGCGAGTTTTTGAGTTGTGAAGAGGGGCTACAGAAAGTACGTTGGGAAATTATTCATGGCAATTCGAAGAACTGGATTGTGTATGATGCGATCAAGCCGCGGAGTACTTCTATCGATGCCAATTCACTGTTTCTAACCACTCCTCAGCCAGATGAAAATTTATACAGTCACTACAAAAAGCAATTTTGGATGAGGCTTTACATGCCTGTTTGGTCGAATACAGAGATGGTAGATGCTCAGAGATATATTTACGACATTCCATCATATCGGTACAAAGCGTTGGTTGAAATATTCGGCAATATACCTCGGCTTGCATTTGAACAGCACATGAAATATGTACATCTGTTCAATTATAAAAGTGTGAAGAGAGCAGCATATAAAATTATGTCTCTAATTGCTCCAGTATGGAGTATCTGCACAGGTTAATCTCTAGTGTTGTGTATAATTTTCCAAGTGAAGAAGCAAATTATCTTTTGCACATGCATTTCAGCACCCCGTTTGAGCTGGCGTGCACTATACCATACGCTGAATGTACAGTCCGATTTGCATCGTATGCAGTAGGAAAGAAAATTCTTTCGCGAATGGAGAAGTCTGATGTGGAACGTCAGAAATTGTGGGAAGTTCTAAATGGATCTAAATGTTTCTTTAGAAAGAACAGAAGAGTTTTTTTCGAGTGGTATGCACATCGCTTTATTCGGGAATCTCATGAACCTTTCAAAATTCGGAGACTCGCAAATAGCAAATCTAAGCATATTAAAGAGGAAGAGGTCACATTGGAAGTTAATGACTCCAAGCCAAGTCATTCTGAGTCATCTGTTTACAACGATTCAATTATTCCAGGCACCATGTCAAGAACAGAAGTATCTATAGATGGACTTTTACAGCCAAACATCATGTTTCACATGACAACGAATACTAAACATAGGGCTCTCCATAATGAAGTTAAAAAACTGAGCAAAGCACTAAGGAAGAGAAACGGCTGTACTTTGTGGTTCCTAGTGACAAGTTTGAGAAATGGAAGGCGAAAAAATCGTACTTGCTTACGGAAAGAGATCAAGAAGTTGAGGATGTATGTAGAGTGCAGCAGTATGCACTCTGCATAGATATGCAAGCACTGTATGATGCTTATTTTAGGGCAGACAAGAAACATAAGAGAAGTATAAAAGAAGAGACAAGCGAAGTTAAAGAAGAATCAAAGAGGATTAAAAAGGAAGAGACTAATGAGGAATCACTGTTACATTTAATTTAGGTTGCTGCTAAATGTCTTACTCTGGCCGGTGTTTTAGTCATGACAAGGAAAGCTTTTAGATGCAATTTAATCCATCTGCGCAAATAGCAAAGTTAAGAATGAGTGCGCTACTATATGAAAAATGCGCTTGAGAAAAAGCAACATGAACGGCTCCGGATAGATTGTGCAAATTGTTATTAAAGCTAATTGTGAAGTTATTAGTTCTAAAGCAGTTTGTTAATTTCAGGCGGAAACTTGAATTTGATCAGTGAAAATCAAAGCAGGAAGTATCAGACTGACACGGACATGCATGTATTGACATGTTATGTTGATATTATAGTTTTTACAATTTGACTTCATCAGAAGCATATCAAATTAAAAGTTCTGCGTCTCTGAAGTCATCAAAATGCCATTTTTGAGTCTTTGTCGCGAGAAGAGGTTGACTGAACAATTTAAGCGTATCAGCAAAACAAAGTTTTCGTGACTGTATTTGTAGCCTTACTTCTAAGCAATAAATTTTGCTCAGTATATATATAGAAAGATAAAATGCTCCAATTGCATTTTGGCTAGAAATTTTGTAAAGGTTGACTTGGATTTGTAGAACCTTGATTATCATCGAGTCTGCTTTTGAAAAGCGTTGCTAACAATGGAATTGTATTGAAGTTGGGAGACAAGCGAGACACTCAGTCATACATAAATGACAACAATACTCGAATACACCCTCTCACAGCTCACCAATGTAATCGAGTACTTCAAGCCAATAATAGCTGACTTTTATTTTGACTATATCACTATTCTTGACTTGAAAGATCCTAATTACGATATCTTCGCGCATCAGTATCTTACAATAGCTAATTTCATACTCGCGGATAGGACATTGATATATGTTTTATTACCGATCTTTTATCCTCCAGTTCGAATATATACTATATTCTTCAGCTCAGCGGGTTCTGTGTATACTCAAGCTATTCTACCAAGATGGTTATCAGTCATTGAAATTCCGTTCTATTTCTTTTACTTGCGTGTCCTGGCTACAGCACTATACAAACAACTTGAACAAATTGCGACTACCACTTCTAACTTTCTAAAGAAGTTCAATATATACCATCAAGAGGAACAAGGCAGCTATACAGTTGTGTCGGTACTTTATGCGTTGTCGATTGTTTTTTACGCAGGATTTCACGGCGTCAGTTTTATCTATCATCAATATTTTTTCTCTCTACCTACTGAATCCTGCGACTTTCAGAAATGGTTCCACTGGACGTATTTCGTATATAAATATCTTCATTTGAGAACGGATCAGACGTCACTGGATAGAATACCGGAAGAGGTATTTAGTCTGACTTGGTATCAAGCTATTACTACACAGTGGGCATTTGCGTATGATATGCTGTTATATTTCGTACTTGTTCATTTGCTTCCTGAAATTTATGAAGCATGTCAACCAATGTTCAGTTTTTTTCTCAATCGCTTCATTAGCAGCGCAACACGGCAAGCAATTACTGACACATGGAACCAGCGGTTGTCTTTCGTCGCAAACATATACTCTATCATGCCATTGATGTATCAAGAAGTGACATCAAAGATAGAGGCTGTGAAAGACATGATGTTCTTTATTGCCCAAGTAATTGTCGCTTCATTAGGTTAGTTACTCTATTGTGATTTTTTTCTACGAAATCTAACATCATCAGTTTATAACCGCACAGTCGCAAAAACGCCAGCCGGTAAAGTCATGCGCAAGATGTTTACCAATGACTCCATTATCGACGAAAACCTAGACAAATTCAATCAGCACACGCGAGCGCAGCAGAAAGAGCTTGATCGCAAGGTGAATGGGTATAAAGCGTTCATCAAAGCGCAGACTGATAATGAGTTCTGGTACATTCAGAGCGTTGAGCGAATGTTGAAACGCGGGACTGAGCGGAATGGCGGTGAGACCGCGGAGGAAGGCGTGGAGAAGAGTATTGAGAAGAAGAGCAGCTAAGGATTGATTGCTTAGTTCCTCATTTATCAATAAGCATCGCATCATTCATACCGTTCTCGAGCGAGAGAACGGAGTTTGATATGGAAAAGTAATTTGATTCAGGGCGTCCGATGTATATGGTACTGGAGTCGCGGTGTATTAATTTTATTGTATTTCATATATGTTCAAAGTCATCTGTATGTATTTTTGCAGTCATCATCTCTTTGCGTTTGCGGCACAAGTTATTTACATTAATATAAAGGCGACTTTTGCTTCTTCATTAAGCTATGAGCAGAAGAATCAAAGGGTTGCATGAAGTTGTTCAAGAATAATTATCTTTACAAATTTGACAAAACTTATTGTCTGTTCTAACTACACCATTAGGAGCTAAAATAGTAACACCACAGGGGAACTATGTCCATTTCTGATCTTCAACGTACTACGTAGAAGTGATTCGCAGTCTGGCATAAGTTCACAATGAAGAAACTACGAAAGGAGAAATGCTCTGTGGGTCGACTTCGACACTCTACGATCAGTATAACAGCACATGGACACGAACGTCTGCATGATCGAATTGTCAAAATGGATATAGAAGTGTGAACAAGTATGGAGTAGACTGCGTCTATGTAATGATTCGGAATTGATGGAATTTCAGACATAGAGCACTTCAGAATATAAATAGGAAAACGCAGCACGTAATGCATTATAATACTTTTAATTTACATTCTCCGCAAAACTTTCAGCACCTTTTATCCAACATAAAGAAACCCATTAATTGTATAAACGGAATAATTTATCTCAGACGACGGGCCTCACGCTCAGACTCGAGCAAGCAAAGGATATCGTGCTGTCGGACGGGTCCCTATTTCCATTAGCCTTCTTGCCCCTTCTTTCATTCTCTTCTCAAAATGATTCGTGATTAATCTTCGTTATGTACACACCTTGACGTTTCGGATGATGCTCCGGCCCTGGTCCTCGACGAATTCAACGCGAACCTGAGTGACACCACCACGGGATCCAGTGCGGCCGAGGACCTTGATGACCTTGGCGAGTTTGACGGGGGTTTTAGTATCCTAATGAGCAACAGTCAGTTATTTGCCGCTTAATTATCGATAAATTTGACTATGATTCGGTTGCGTTGATGATGTAGCACTAGGACATTAAGATACGTCGCTACCGCCACTCGACATTCTCGGAAATGAATCAAATTCGACGTCGTAGAAGGATACCGCAACCGAAGATCGTAGTTCGTAGAAAGAAAGAGCAATAACGTACCATATCGAATGTGCTTTACAAGTTCGTGCAAATGGCGTACTGTGCAAACTGGGAACCTTCAACCTAAAGTCAAGCGTAACTCGTGAGCGCGCTCCGTTTCAGACGTGCGTCGCCCAATTGTAGGGTTTACTATGAGAGCTAAAAACGCAGTCACACATTTGCTCTCACGTGCAATTAGGGCTACTGCAGAGTCTATGCTTGCTCGCATAGGATTATAGGAGCTTCTATTGTTCTTAAACATATGGGAGTTCAATTGTCTTGTGTGCATATTTGCTGCATTATTCTTATAAGATGTAAGCAGTATTTTTCTGGTGAAGCTGATCATATGAACCTTTCACGGTGTTTCTCTGCCTGTTAACTATTTATTATTTACTGTTTACTGTTTTACTGTATAAATATAAATGAGGCTGTGACTATAGAACGGGCTCTATAATAATGAATGATTTGAAGGAGTTCAGGGCGAATTGTCACTAGTAATTTAAGCTTTTGTTATAGAAAAGGCTGTCGCGCTGGTAGTGACTGCGTGCTTATTGATATTCGCGCACCCGTATAGTAACTTTTAAAATTACATATTTAATAAAGAAAACTCTGGATTAAGTAAATGTCGATAGGAATCTGTTATATTCAATCAAGTGCGGTTAATGACGTAAATGTAGATACTACGCCGAGTAGCATCGTACTCCCAACTCTGATCCCAAGCTCCAAACAACACTTGGTCCAAACCCAACGCGTGGATCCATCCCCTCCATCAGCAGCCATCATGACCACAATCACCGAAGCTGGTCGCAAGACTACGATTGTACCTCCATCATCTGGCGACTTTTCTGCGCGTCAGCAAAAGACAATCAGATTATATCCCGTCACAAACTATACTTTTGGAACGAAAGAAGCGCAGCCTGAGGAAGATCCATCTGTGCTTGCACGACTACAGAGATTACAGGATCAATATGAGCAGTATGGTATGCGTAGGACATGTGAAGGTGTTCTTGTATGTCACGAACATGGACATCCGCATATTTTAATGTTACAGATCGCGAACGCGTTCTTCAAATTGTGTGTATACTGTTTCATGCTTTTGTATACTCAAGTACTGATAGTGTATAGACCTGGTGACTATTTACAACCTGGAGAAGACGAAATCGAAGGATTCAAACTCCGCTTAAACGAACGACTTGCACCCGTCGGACAACAATTTAGCGCTGACCAGCACACAGACGATTGGGACATCAGCGACTGCATCGCCCAATGGTGGAGGCCCAACTTTGAGACCTTTACATACCCATTTATTCCTCCTCACGTTACTCGACCGAAAGAATGCAAAAAGATGTATTTGATCAACTTGCCAAAGCATAAAGTTCTCAGTGTACCGAAAAACATGAAACTGTTGGCGGTGCCGCTGTTCGAACTCCATGATAACTCAGCCAGATATGGTTCACAACTCTCGGTATGTCACTTGAATCTCAGATCTTTTCCATTACTGATTGTTATAGGCTATCCCTCAATATCTCAGTAGATACAACTTTGAGTTTGTAGATGAGAACGATGTGGTGATTGGTAGATCCCCAGGATTGACTGGTCTACAGCAGTAATTTATGATAGATTGTACTTTTAAACTGGATAAAAACTGTAATAATACGCATCTAAATTCTAATGTTACACACTATGTCATCTTTTCCCTCTTTTTCTTCTCACTAAAGTAGTTTTTCGCAAATGTCAAAAGAGCCATAAACATTCCTATCGCAGGTAGCCTTTCCAGCCATGTTCGTATTTTAGATGGTCGAAGGTCTGCAACCGCTTGATTGACTTTATGCCGTAATTCATCCAGATCGTCGTCGTTCCAAATCACCACATCTGCAAGCCATGCCTTCTTCTCAATTGACATCTGTGCTGCTATCCGTTGTTCGGCTTCTTTTTCAGATAAAGTAGCGCCGTCGCGCTTCAGTAATCGTTCGCGTTGAGTATCAGGCGCGCATGCGACTACCAATGTCTTGCCGCAAAACAAATCAAATCTAGCTTCAAATAAAAGTGGAATATCAAGTACAACAACATCAGATCCTCGAATCAACCAATTGACCAGCATTTTTCTAAATAATGACTTTCGTACTTCTGGATGTGTAATTCTATTTAACACCTTGCGCTCATTCTCGTCATTAAAAATGTATTTCCCCAAAGCAGGTCTATTAATAAATCTTCGTCCTTGCTCATCGGCTTCCAGCAATAAATCAGGCACTTTAGGACCAAAGTATGCAACAATCTTTTTATATCCAGTTGTTCCAGGCAGAACCACCTGTCGCGCGATCTCGTCCGCATCCAGAATTGGCATGGAGTAAGGCGGAGCAGCCAGCATAGCCGACACCGTTGATTTCCCGGTCGCTATGCCTCCTGTAAGTCCTATAATCAACATCTCTTTTTAGTGATGTTTACGAATTGATATCAAGATAAAATCAATATATGATGTATAAGTACGATCACTATCTGATCTTTCTCCTAGGCAAGCTTCGTCACCGGACGCCGCAGGTGATGACGGCAATCTCCCAACTTGCCTATCGGCACGTGCACGTAACGTGGTTTAAATCGGATGACGATTATCTATTTATAAAGTGGGCAAAAGGCAGATTATATTAGAAAATCGTATTTGGTCATCTTTGAAGTGTAGTTTAGCTTATATGATTATACAAACTTTTGATTACGCAGAATTGTAGGGCCGGTGGAGCGGGAGTCTTATCTGTTCTTGAACCTCCATTTGACAATGCCTTTACAATGCTTCGGACAATGCCATTGAACAGCTTTCTAATATCATGTCCTCGCCTACACGTAATAAAACTGAATTCAAAGGCTTATTTATAGAACATTAAATACATAACATAATCTGAACATGCCCATTTCAAACCAGCATGGTGACATTAATACTTTACTTCGTTCATCTTAAGAGGCAATCAAATCCTTTCTTGTTTTAAATCAACTTTAAGGTCAATCGCAAATAAAAAACCTCGCAATAATAGCATATCATATTTAGGCATTTTTTTATTATTATTACTTATTGATAATATACTAGAGCTTTCTATTAGAAAACTGTCTTCGTCCATCGATCCTTTCATCTCATCCTACTTCCTTCCCGTCCCGCCATAGACATCATAAAAAGGCACAAAAGAAAACAACAAAAATAAGAAAAAACAAAAGAATAACCCGACACCCACAGCCCACTTCACATGCCTATGCACAAAAACATGCAAAGCGCATAAACCTAAAACAAACTTAGCAGCACTTGCCACCACTGCTGCTGCCTTTCTGTCCCGGGTTATTAATGTCAACGTTGTTTGACTGCTGCGGCTCCGATCCAAGGTCGACTCGCTGCTTGATCTGTCTAGCGAGCGAGACGAAAGCTTCTTCGACGTTGATGTTGGCCTTCGCGCTGGCTTCGATAAAGGGGATTCCGAGTTCGTTGGCAAGAGCTTTTCCTTGCTCGGTTGAGACAGCACGCTTTTCTTCCCAGTCACACTTGTTACCGATCAAGAGTTTGTTGACGCCTTCAGAAGCGTGTTGTTCGACGTTGGCGAACCAGTTGCGAATATTGTTGAATGACTTTTCATCGGTGACATCGTAGACAAGTAAGATACCCATAGCACCACGGTAGTAAGCGGTAGTAATTGTTCGGAATCGCTCTTGACCGGCAGTATCCCAGATCTGCATCTTGATTCGCTTACCGTCGAGGTCGATCGTTCGGATCTTGAAGTCTATACCGATCGTCGTGATGAATGACGGTGTGAAGGAGTCTTCGCTGAAGCGGAGGAGAAGGCATGATTTTCCAACACCTAGAAAGACGTCAGTATGCAAGTATTATTAGAGAATCATGTACTGCTGATGTGGGTGGCGGCAGAGCGACTATGACGCAATTCAAAGTTGAGGGGTATTGAACAAAATAGGACACGATCAAAACAAAACGACAGAAAACTTGAATAAATTCGCAATAAATATTTCAATATTTGACGGAATACAAAATGAAATTTAGGATTGTTGATATTGTTGATATGACGCGGCAGTATCCGGATAAGATGACTGAAGCACGACGTGCCGTGTACTTGTGTACTATCATGGTCCGATCAATATATGAATCGGCATAGAAACCAATAATAAGTAGCATAACAAACTCGCATTTGATATAGAAAGTGTTGCTGCAATAACGATATATAGATCCACGACCCGCAATCAGTGAATTCCCCAGTACACCCGATGCCGCATTCGCCGCCCACAGTTTCGAATCGAACTCCAGTTTACACGTCGCTCCCCAGCAGTACACAAAGCACAAATACAAAAATCAATCGGGCAACAAACCAGAATCTCCAATGAGCAGAAGTTTGATGAGGATGTCGTAGTTTCGTGAGCTGGCCATCGTGACGGAAGTTTTGAGGATAAAGACGCTATCGGACAGCAAGTAGCCAGTAATTCAAGAAAATAAAATTACTCTAGAATAATGTGTAATTAAGAGCAGTTTATTCCGACTGCTTTCGAGGATGCTAGAGGCAGAGGAAGACGAGGAAGTGAGTAGCAAAGTGGTTGCAGCGCGCGTGGGAAACTCAGCAGATGAGACGCGGAGCCAGGGTTGGACGACGACGACGACCGACGACGCAAACCTCAGCCAGCAGCCGAAACTTGAGCGAGAGGCCCCGACCTCAGGTCACGGGATGGGGTTCGTACCGTATTCGTGTTTAATTAACTACGGCTGTTTTGATTTTACGATAGGAAGATGTACATTATTTATTATTTGAATTGAGCATTATATTCGAAATAGGATTCTGCTGAGAAGAATTGAACTGAACAATCATTCAATTTATGGTAATGTCGGATCCATTGCACATTACTGTCGCGCTGAAGCACTGTCGCAGTAAAGCATCTTGCGATCTCCACGAGCTTTCGCAAAATCACTTTTGCTTGAAGCACAACTGAGCTTGCTTATTTCATGCGACCAAATATAGGCAGCTCTTGGTCATAGACTCCAGCTCGTTCGTGTAGAACCATAGCACGACGTATCTGACTTCACTATCTCGCGACACGTTTCCAGCATTCATACATTAAATTTTCGTATAATAATATCAGTACGCTGCTTATTCGAATATCAAGTCAACGTAGACTATATCGTCATCGTAGATATCTAGGAAGCCTAGTACCTGTGTACAGTAGTAAAAGACACCAAAGATTGCAATTAGTTGATAAATCATGGCGACTGGAAATTCATGCAAGTTGATCACAGAGAAAAACAACAAAAATACAGAAACACAGAATCAGCAGAAAATATAGGTTCCTACTTGGCATTATAAGTTACAAGGAGCAAAAAATGAACATCTCCAATAGTTATCTGAATTTCACCGACAAATAACAATGATTAAATTCCCAACTCACAAAAAACTCACATCTCCAATCACAATAAAACGTGGCAAACCGCAGAACGATAAAACCTTAACGTTCACAAAAAAAAAGAAAGTTTTTGCTAGCTTTTTTTTCCTCCCTTGCAGAAGAAGTCTTGTCTTTTTCCCTGGTTACAATACGAGGAAATAACCAATTTTTTTTCACTTGTTATTCTAAAATTACAAAATGTTGCTTTACAAGGTGAGTTTTGTTTTTTACATTAGTGAATTAATTGATGAAGGGTTTAATCGAATATTGTGATGGTGCATGATTGATTAAACTGGAGTTATGTGAAGGACAAATAACTAACGAAAGATGTTAGGATATTATTTCTGGCGATGAGGTATGGATATTCACGATTAAGATATTGTTCACGTTTGCTAAGCGCGGCAATATACCAAAGAAAGCGCATCAATAACTAATCGTTTCGCTAATTTAGATGATCTCTGATGCCTACGACCTCAAGGAGGTTGACGGAGCCGTTTACGAAGTTGACTGCCAGATGGTTCAGATCAAGCAGGGAGCCGATGTTGATATCGGTGCTAACCCTTCTGCTGAGGAAGGTGATGAGGGTGTTGAGGATGGTGTTGAGACTGTCAACAACATTGTCTACTCTTTCAGATTGCAGTCTACCAACTTTGACAAGAAGATGTTTTTGACCTACGTTAAGGTTTGTGTTTTAACACATTTATTTTCTGAAAAAGAAGAGTTTGAATGCTAAAGGATCGTATAGGGATACATGAAGGCTATCAAGGCTAAGCTCTCCGAGTCTGCTCCTGATCAAGTCACCGCTTTCGAGAAGGGTGCTCAGACCTACATCAAGAAGGTCGTTGCCAGCTTCAAGGACTGGGAATTCTACACTGGCGAGTCCATGGACCCCGAGGGAATGTATGCATACCTTTTGCGACTTAACGAAATAAAGATACTAACGGGCTATAGGGTTGCTCTTCTTAACTACCGTGAGGATGGTGTTACTCCTTACATTGTTTTCTGGAAGCACGGTTTGAAGGAGGAGAAGTTCTAAGCAATTACGATTGATTAGAATTTACCATTTGATTTTGCAATGTAATTTATTTATTATATCCTATTTGCCTTAATCGGTTCGTCTATGGTTTAACAGCTCTGAAACGGCAACGAACGTAACCAGCCACCCAAGTTTGTGAAAACTCGACCCAGTCTGCATTTCTAAGCATTTCAACAGCGTCGTCAATTGTAGCGGTTATTTCGTCCTTCGATAGACCTTCCCAAAACGAGAATCCAAAAGTCTCTAACCATCCTTTCATACCATACTCTCCACCGTTGAGAGTAGTAGGTCTATATTCACTCTCGATAATATCAATTTTAAAGCCAGCGTCTGTAAGCCACGAAGCAGCTTCGTCAGTCGAAACAAAATACCACGGCCATAATTTTTCTTTAATTTCCTGATACGATTTTTCGACTCCCTTTCGCGCCCAAGTATTTTTCACTGCGTTTAAAACCGCAACAGCAATTTCAGCTGTATTGCCTTGTCCACCGCATTCGATAACGTAGACGCCTTTTGAAGGTAGAATTTCGTAAACGTCTTTAATAGCTTGTTTTCGTTCTTCTGACGTTTTGAGAGAGCCAAAGACCCAGTGGTACGTTGCGTTTGAGAATACTTTATTATATACACCCTTTGGAATCAATTTCTGAACATCCCTAGCGGCATCAACTACCTCAAATGAAGTATTCTCGACGTTCTCCGACGTAGCGCGATCTTTTGCAAACGAAACCATTGAAGACGAGGCATCAGTGCCGTGGACGTGGGCGCATTGCTTTGCGAGTTGAAGCGTTAGAAGACCGTCGCCGCAGCCAATGTCGAGGAGCGTATCGGTGGGTTGGAGTTCGAGAAGAGAGACCACGCGGGATGTTAGTGCGGGGACGAACGAGGCGTGCGTGGTGTATGCGGTTGGAGACCATTTGTCTTCAGGCATGTTGTATTGCTTTGATGATGTGGTATGTTGACGAGAGGAGGTGAGCTTATACTTATAATAAGGGAAACGACAAAGCCGATATCGGGCTTTTTTTTACAGTAAATAACTCAATTGGCAATGTAAGATTAACTGCAATTGCATGAAGGCTGCAGGTTTTTTTACTCAATGATAATGAGAGAGAGTAATGAATGGAGAGAGAGATTCTGGGGATGAAGCCGATATCGGGAGTATAAAGTACCCGATATCGGCGCAACTAAGCGAGCGCACATGCCATTTTTTTATATCGAGTGACTGTAAGAAGTAATTTGTGTATGTAAATGATAATGAGATAATGTAGAAAGTTGTTTATTTAATGCAAAAATGTTATCGGGTATTAGATTGTCGAGGTCGTTGAGGATGATCCGAATTTCATCTTGGAGCACGCAATATTCCCTGTGGTGATTGTCCACTACTTTTCAAGCCAGACGATGATGGATTACCGCGGTTTCCAGTTATATTTTGCGCTGTATGTGAACTACTCTGTGAACTGTGCTTTGTAGTGTTTGAACTTCGTTTACTTGTATCCTCACCAAACACACGATCACGAGCAGCTTTATATTTTGCTTCTTTCTCTTTTCGTAACCGGTCAAGTCTCTCTGCGTCAGTTTCACCAGGTCGAATGTCGTCGTTGGATGTGTTGATTGACGTTGCCGGTGTATTTTGAGAATCTGGAGATCGTTTGAGGATTCGTAGTTGTGGTTTATATTGGGATCCTGGTGTTGACGACTGGATTTCGTATTTTCTTTAAAAAGATTAGATGTTAGATGTCAAGTAAAGTAACGTGATGGGTTGTTTTTGGTGGTTTGTACATTGGATTTGTTTGTGGGTCAGAGAATAGTTTCTTGACTTTGTCTGAGGAATCGAGGATCACGACGCCCGGTGCATTTTGAGCTGAACTCGCTGGTTTCTAAGACAAGATTAGTCAACCCAATTTTATTTTATGAGTGTAAATAACAAAATCAACATACAGATGCCGACCAATCGTCATCCCAGGCATCAAACGCGTCCATTTCAATAAACACTAATAACCTGACTTGATACAGCAAGTACAGTAATTAATGAAACCACTTGCGTTTAAAGTCCCATTTTACTCCCGCCTAATTCTGGATCCACGCCGCACTGTTTTGGGTGGCGAAATACCCGTGCTGGGATGTACTCCGGGGCTGTAGAGAAGAAGCGCGCAGCAGCAGCCGCTGCGTTCCGGGCGTCGATCACCAGTTTTCTTTGCAAACTTGCGACAACGGATTTAAAGCAGAGGGTGGGAAAAAGTAACAACTTCACCATAATAAGTTGACGAGACGAGAACGCGTAAACAAAAACGAGACGCGTAAAGAGAGGAAGACGTACGACCACGACGAATTTGGTTGGTCTTTTAAGGAGTTTTTTGTCGTTGAATAAGACGGATTAAGAATAAGGAGAAAAACAGGAATTAAGAACAAAAACAAGAAATTGACGAAATGGACGAGACAAAACTACAGATTCAAACACATACGCTGCCAGATTCAGCACAGCCAGTGACGCAGTATATATACCCCTGTTCCGGCTGCAAATCGCGAATCACGCGAAACTCACGCGAAGAGTTGCTGGCAGCGTTTACGTCTGTTACAGATGGACAATTTATGCGGTCGTGTCAGCGATGTCGGGCAAAGGGGATTCAGAACAGAAAACGGAGGAGGGAGGAGATGGGAGAGCAGCAGACGGCACAGGCTGTTGCTGCTGCTGCTGCTGCTGCTGCGGCCGCGGCGGCGGGGAATGCGGTTGATGCGGTGCAGATTGCGGCGGCGGTTGCGAACGCGGAGCAGTTTAAACGGGCGTCAGTGGGCTCAGGCGAGGAAGACGAGGATGATGATGACGAGAGAGGAGGACATTCAGGTGCGGTGGACTTTGTGAGCAGGTGTGGGACGTACGCGGAGTTTATGGAGGCGTTGGCTGTGTTTATGGCGCGACATGATACGCATCCTGTTTTTGATATCGCGAGACCGGCTGGGCGGTTTAGGATCACGCTTGTGTCGGAGACGGTGTTGCCGCGAACAGAGACGTGTCCGCCGCGGACGGTGGATGCGGTTACGAGGGATACGCACGAGAGTCAGAAACTCGCTGCGTTGATGCTTCGCGACGCGATGTTTGATGCTACGGGGTATTTTTTCCAGCTGCGGAAGGGCGGACGACCGCATCCGGATGGTGGCAAGTACAATTTCAGTTGCTCGAGAGCGGAGGAAAGACGTGGAGCGTATGATCGCACGAAACGGATGCGAGAAGGCGGTGGAGTGCGGCAGCGGCGGACGAAGGCTAGGGAGTTTTTCAGGTGTGAAGGGCGGTTGATGATGTGTTTTTCGAGAACGAATTCGTGGATTACGTTGGCGTATTCGCATAAACCGCATGCGGAGACGCCGAAGATCCATGAGAAGAAGGACAAGTCGGCGGCGGCGGCAGATACAGGTGATTTGCCGTCAGCAAAGACATTGGCTACTGTGCTTGAGCCTGTGCTTCAGCAGCCGTCTCTGCAACAACAGCAGCAGCAGCAACAGCAACAACAACAACAGCAGCAACAACAACCACAACCACAACCACAACCACAACCTCAAACCGTGCCTCTGAGCGCGGCGTCTCTAAGCGCGGGATTAGGAGGCATGGCAGGCATGGGCAGTTTAGGGGCACTGGGAGGCCAAGGAAGCGCGACGCATGGATTACTGGCGGTGCAGCAGCACATGCAGCAGAGTCAACAGATTGATCCGGCGCTGATGGGCGCCGAAGCGCTTGCACACGTATCGCAGCAGCGCGGACATGGACACACACACGGACACGGACTGGTGCTGCACGGCATGTCGCAAGGTCAATACCCGGGGCAGTACGGCGGCTGAGGGTAGGATTTCTAAAGAGAGTAATAATAACAGGTGTAATTGATAATAACAGTCTACAATTACAGAGTTAAGGTGTAAGGTCTAAATGTATAGTGTAATGCGTAAAGGCGGTGATCATGTGAAGATAGCTTATCGCTATCGCCGTCGACGGGCGGTGAGCCAGCGCGAAAACCCGGAAAGCGGGTCCTAAAAAGGCAGCGAATTGATACGCCACCGCTCGGCGGGTCACATACCGCCACAGCGCGCCACACGGTGAGCCACACAGGCTGTGTCTTTTCTGCTCGTGAATAGTAATGAGTACAATGGTCTTTTTCTCACATAAACAAACAACGTAAATAAGAAGAAAATACGCCTTTGTAAGCAGCTAAAACAACGCGGTTCGGATCCTCGGACGAGTTGCTTCGTCGGAGTTGGCCGCTGCGCTGTGCTGCTTTGAGCAAATGCGCGCGCGCGATTGGCCAGCCGCATTTGCTGTGGCGCCCTGTGCGGCGTTTAGCACACGTGACTTTTTTGCCTCGAAGGTGAGAAGAAGATGGTCTGTTGCTGTATAATTGTTGGTTCTTGCTGTTGTTGTTGTTGTTGCTGTTGCTGTTGTATTTGTTATTGTATTTGTTGTTCTTTTAGTCGTATTCACAGCACAATGAACATCTCGCCGAGGCCGCCAGTGGCTTCTGCGGTCGGCAGCGCGCTGGGCTCGTCGGCAGAATCCTCGTCCTCGTCCTCTTCGTCCTCCTCGACGTCGACTGTGTCCACTTCGTCGGCGAACTCGCAGCAGCAGCAGCAGCCTGCGTCGTCGTCGTCAGCATCGTCGTCATACATCACACCGCCCCCACCACCGCCCCCACAGCTCCGCTCGCTCAAGAAGCCGCTGTATCGCCCCGCGGTGCTGCGCTACGGCACGTCGCTCAAGGTCAACGGCGAGGACTGGTCGCAGCAGCTGTTCTGGGGCACGCTGCCGCCCGTGACCGGCCCGCCGTCGCGCGCGCACTGGGTCCCCGACGACGCCGCCCGCCGCTGCAAGCTCTGCCCGACCGAGTTCTCGTTCTGGGAGCGCCGGCACCACTGCCGCCGCTGCGGCCACGTCTTCTGCGCCGCCCACTCCGCCCACGCGCTCCGCCTCGACCAGAAGAACGACTTCCACCCGTCCGGAACCCTCTCGCGCACCTGCGACGCCTGCGCCCACGACTTCAACCGCACCGTCGTCGCGGCCCTCTCCGCCCACCGCGCTCCGCTCGAGAGCATCAAGCACATCACCTCCCTCGTCCGCAACCAGGACTCTGCCGCAGCCGTCTCCGCCGTAGAGCCGCCAAGGGACCTGCCGTCCCCGGCACCGACCCTCTCCGGCGCCGGCGTCTCCTCCTACTTCTCCCCCGCGGCCTCCGCCCTTTCCACCTCCACATCCTCTCCCGCATCCCCCGACCTCGACCTCCTCGAATCAGACCCAAACGCCGCCCTCATCGCTGACTCAAAAGCTGCAGCTCTCTCCCGCCAAATCCATCTCAGAGTCCACCAGCAACTCGGCAGCGTCCCGATCCCCTTGCCTTCCTCTTCTTCTCTCTCAAATCAGTCTTCTACCTCGGCCTCACAACCTGTCGCTGCTACCCCTTCTGACCGCACCGGCAGCTACGTCCCTACTGACTGGAACTGGTCTACTTTCTAGTCTTTATTCCCATCTCCTTTTCTTGTTGTAATTTGGTTCTTCCTCCGGCTTCTGGCGCAATGCGGTTTTTGTTCTTGTACTTGTTGTAGTTCTTGTTCTTGTTCTTTCCATTCGCGCTCTCTCTACCCGGCGCTGGCTTTCCTCTATTTCTTTTCTTTTTTTTATTCTTATTTCATCCCGGGCGTTTTTTCTTTTTTCTTTTTCTTTTTCTTTTCAATTGATCTGTCTATTATCATGCTTAATTTTATACTAGTTTAATATCGGTTTATACACTATTTTATTTCATGATTTATACACGCTTCATTTTTTCTTTTATGTTCATTTGCCGCTTTTGTTTTATTATCTTTCTTTCTCTTTTTTGTCTTTGTTTATTTAGTCTTTAATTATCTCTATACTATTCATCAACTCTCTACATTCCTATTCTACTAACCTATCTATACCTCATACTCTATCTCATATCTAATCTTCAACTGCTTATCAACCGCTCAATATTTCAAATCGCGCTTACAAAATACTTTGTTGTCGTTCGTCATAGCTCAGTTATCACCCCACAGACCTATTTTAACATTGCCCAATGCCCAATGCCAAGTGGCGTGAGTCTGTGTTTTTTTTTTGGTCTATTTTGGTCTGTTTGGTTATCTTGTATGTTGCATTGCATGATTATTGTATTTAATCTCTATTTTGATAACAGAGTATGATTAAAGATTGGTGTCGTATGTTATTTTATTCTTTTTATCTAGTGACGTGATTTCTATTTTTATCAGTGGAGTTTTTTAACGAATAATTGTTACTTGCAAGAATTGGCATAGCTTATTTTTATTCTGATTATTATATTCGTGTCTTGTCTGTTGCTTAATAACTATCTTCTCAAAGTAATCAATAAGATTCTCATCTCTCCATTTACCATTAACTGATACGTTACACAGACCACAATTAAATTGTAATGACCAACGCAACCCATGAACGCTGTGAGAAGCTGTATCGGACGAGATAGAGTGGCTAATAACACATAATTCTGAGAAAAATGCTTATAAAGTATATTTACCAACTATTGAAGGTTTTAGAAATTAATCGTATTTTTGTTCTGTTGTTATTCCTACATGTTTCATAAATGTACCTCGTAAGGGTATTAAAAATCATCTAATTCATCTCCTTTAAATGTTTTCACCATTTTCCAGTATCTCTTCACATATGCCATACTGACATATTAATTATTTATTTGTGTTATTATATGATAACACAAAGAGAGTAAATAGGCAATAAAAGTGTACCACAATGTCACTTGTGAACGGGGAACGAGAAATGTGCTGTTACCCAAATGGGTATTATTAGGGTTTGTTCCTAGGAGTGCCGGTGACACAATGACCCTTATAATTTCTAAAATCTACAACCGGCACAATAAGTAGTGTTAAATACTAATGAAGTATTATTGCTGAGGCATCTTGAGTTGTCTCGTTAGATGGAAGTGATGGTCTCAGATTTGTCTGTCATCAGTTACTGAATTTAGAAAAAGTAGAAGCTCCTTTGTTAAAATATACAAAAAACAAAATAAAATGACTAGTGCAAACTGTTATTTTTTGTATGTCATTATTCAAAGAGAGTGTATAAATTTTAATTTCTGTTATTTTTTCTTTAAAAGTTGAAGGTTTTGATAAAAAAAACAGAAAAATAAAGAAAAGAAAATTACCAAAAGAGTCCAAATTGAACTAAAAACTGCAAGCCAACTACTAATGTGTTTCAAGATTTGTAAAAATTCATAGAAATCTGTTATATAAACTCTTGAAAAATTTATCTCAACAAACTTGATAAAAGCAAACAGACAGATTACAGTTTAAAATGCAACGGCGCTACTGGTCAAAAAAATCAGGAAGAAAGCAGCTCCTTGATCTAGCCTACACTCTAGTCTCTTCAGACATTTCCATTAACTTTAATAAATGTAGGCTGACTTAAATTGCGTGATGTACAATGGTTAATAAAAGAAAGTCATAACCAGGTAAATCAACGTCAAGAAAACTATAAATATGAAATGATTAAAGTGGTTTATTGCAGTGAATTTGGTAATATACACGTGCTCAGTCAGATAATAGTCAACGGGGTTTGTTTTTCTTTTGTGAGTAGTATGTTAGTGTGATAATAGAAAAATGAACTTTTATGAAGGATGAGATTCTGTATCGTAAATATTTAGCTCGTGCTTTCAACTTTTTTTTTTAGCTAAAAGGCAGATAACATTGTTCTGTTTCCCATCATTTTGTGCAAGTATTAATCTGTGGATTTTTTGAGAATTAATACAGCAAATTCAGAAATTTGCTAGTGAAGTCATAAAATTGTGTAGTAAGCAGTAAAGCTCAGCTGTCCTGTGCTGTAAGCGTTTGTGATATTGGACAGAAAATCTTTAACTTATGGCTTTCATATTTAAATCTATAAGTTTAAGTGGGTTTATCTATAATAAGTAAAATAATGTTTCAGTCAAAGGTCAGTGGTAGCAAGCGGACACAGTTTTTAAGCTGTCTTTAGCTCGTTTTTCAATTCAATTTTCCTTTTCGTTCAGTGTCTCTTTTCAACTTCAGTGACACATGAGTTCCAACGTTAATGAACTTGAGATTAAAGAGGTCTCTGAGGACACCCGGCTAATCACCGAGGACAATGACCCAACCAAGATTGAAGATGCGGTTGCCGATGCAATTGAGGAAGAAGCATTGAAACCAGGTGCTTTACTGACCTGGGGAAGTTACATGATGACGTAGAATCAGAACAAACTTTGTCAAACTCCCAACTTTAGTTCTCGCTTACCACGTTCAAGTTCGATATGAATCCATCATTTCCAACTCCAAATCCCCACGAATATAAACATAAAATTTCACAATGGATGCATACAAATCACTAACAGCATACCTCTCCTCTACATCAGTGACTTCACCGCCGAAAGCCACGTCGCTTCAGCCGTATCTTACGCCAATTCGTGCTCAAGGCATTCCTCCCCCTGGAGCGTTATCCGCTATATGGCCAGGGATCAGTCAAGTTTTGCAATTCCGATCGTTACCGTCTGATTCTGCATCAGTGCTAGTTGATGAAGTAGTTGAGCCTATTATAGTATCTGGAAATCTTTTTTGGGAAGAAGTGCAGAATGTACTTGGTAGCGTTGATGTACTTATTGGAACTATTTATGCCGACACGCATGATAAAATTCGACAAGCTGCAGTGGGATTTTTGTCTTGTTATGAAGTTTCAGAGACCTTAAATGATACAGATCGAAAAGTGATTACAAGTTTAGTTGGATTTATTACGAATGAAAAGTTCTCTGAAGGAGTTATTGTGCGCGTTGAGAAAGCGTTGGATAAATTTCTGACAAAGTATACCAGCACAAGATCATTAATAATTGCAACAGCGTGTGAAATCAAGTCTAAACACGCTAGCAGCGCAGTCATATCATCACGGTTACAGACTATTTCTTTACTTATTCTCAAACATACAAGCACCGGAGTCGATGACATACCAGCAGATTTAATTACATATACAGTACAAAACGACGACATTTTAGCTGAATTAGTCACTATTCAATTTTATGAATCGTTGCTAGAGTTGAATCTTCCTCCTTCAATTTTTTACATGACTGAATCATCTTACGCGTCTATTGCAGATATCTATAAATCAGATTCAGCTCTCGGTCTCGAACGTTCAACTGCTGCTCGTGCGTTAGGAAAACTCGCGCGAAGCCGATCTGAAGTTTTTGAAAAGCTTGACAACACGCATAAAATATTAAAGAACGTGACGATTAGAGACGAAGTTGATCAAGCATTACTTTCCTTAGTTCCTGGTGACATTGTGGCTGAAAAGAATCCCGCAGTAGTGCGGTCTTTACCTGTTACTAGTGCTGCTGTCTTAGACGTTACTTGTAACTTTGTTCATTCGTCAAAGGCGCTTTCACTGATGAATTTTGATTCACAAGGATTATTGAGATTACCTGTGCCTGAATTACTACGGATTTGCAATGAACTTGCACAATCAAATGATGGCGCATTGGTATTGGTGTCGATGCCTGCTGTCATGGATGTGGTTCTGTCCAAGACTGGCAAGTTTGGATACGAGATACTCCGACTACGTGGAGATATCGTCGACGCATTAGCTGAAATCAAAAGTGACGTTCTTGGTCCGTACTGGGCAGGAAGAATCCGCGAAGCGAAACTTAGTGGAACATGGGGCACAAACGAGACTAACGAACCTACTGTTGATGTGATGGACATGACCACATAGCATATTTGTTTTACAAAAATAAAAAAAACTAACTAGAATCGCTCTGCAGTCCAAACTGCAGCTCTGCAACCATTTTTAATAGTTTCCGTGAGGAGCATGTACGGTCGAGCCTTTTCTGCGTCATGCTCTACGGCTGTATCGAGATGTTCAAGTTCATCATCACGGAACTGGCTGATAAGTTTTGCAAGATCTTGTAATTCCTGGCTTGTTTTACCATCTTTAGCAACCCGAGCTTCTTCCTGTATCAGTTCTAGTAATTCGCGTAGCTGATTATTATAATGACCACCAATAACGGTCTCCACTGCAAGTGTACATGCCATCGCAGCTTCCTTTCCCATAGCAGCCGTACCAACACCAAGTGCATAAGCAGCTACATTCCACAGAGGCGAAAACACCGAAGGCCGAACACGTCTCGTTGTTTGAAGTTCGTCAAATGTACGATGATGATGGATCTCCTGATCCCACATATGCTGGATCAGCGGTGCTAAGTCTGGCTTTGTACGTTTGAAAACAGCATGTTGACCCGCGTAGATTAAGTCCGCACCAAGTTCACCTGCTTGATCGACTCGGATCAGGCGTTCGAGGAAAGCACGCGTTCGTGGGGATAGTGGTGGAAGCTGAGCGGGTAAAGATGATGAAAGAGTTGCTTTAGTCGAGTTATGTCGTATTCCGATTCGTGCTATGCTTAAAAAGTTTACTCGCACTCTCATTACTGCGCAATTCATCTTTTCTTTTCTTTAAATGTCTAGGTTCACTCTGCACTAGATCATTAGTTTATCCGAAAAGCATCTGACGAGATGAGCCTTCGACGTCAGATCACGTGTACGACTTTATTTCCCAACCTGGGCTCAATACCTCCACCGGAAGAACCCGTCAGTCAAAAAAATTATAGAACGGAAAAACCACATCAAGCAGAGTTCGCGGCGTACTTCTTCGTTAATAGAGGAATGATTGAAGATTACGGTCCGCCTGTTGCGGTTGTGTACTTTTCAGAAACAGGGAATGCGCATGCGCTTGCGGATGATTTGAATAGACGATTACTCAGGTTACGGTTTCGCTCTCGAGTTCTTGCTGCGGACGATGTCGACCGAATTTGTGCATTACTCTTAAGAAAACAATCTCCTGTGGTCATTTTTGTTTGTGCGACAACTGGAAATGGCGAGGTTCCTAGACACGCAAGAAAACTTTGGAAACGGCTACTTCGACGACAGCTTACAGCAGACTCGTGCGCGGATGTTCAATTTTCTTCGTTTGGTTTAGGAGATTCAGCTTATGCACGATTCAATTACACTGCGAAAAAACTGCACAAACGGATGCTTCAATTAGGTGCTAAGGAAGTTTGCACAAGAGGTGAAGGTGATGAATCTGCTTCAGGTGGTATTGAAGCTGCATACGCGGCGTGGGCTCAAGTTCTTTGCAAAGCATTAATTGAAAAATACCCACTTTTGGATGGACTTGTGCCTATTCCTGACGATGTGTTACTTCCTGCTCAGTTACCTGTTTTTGTTTCCTCCGAAACTGCTTCAATAACGACTGACGAGACTATATTATCACGTGTATCATCTTCTATAAGAGTAGGCACTGTCGCACGAAACGAGCGAATCACTCCATCGTCACATTTTCAGGATACAAGAGCATTTGATTTTACTCTTGATCCAACATCTGCAGAATTTGCGTTTTCTCCGGGTGCAACAGCATTGATATACCCCGAAAACGACGACAAAGACGTCACTGCGCTTCTAGAGTCACAAAACTGGATTTCGTTTGCCGATAACATTATAAATGTTCCTTCATCGTTTGCAAAAAAATCTTTGACGAATCCCCTTACTCTTCGCTCTTTAATAAAATACCATCTTGACATAACTGCTGTACCGCGCGCAACGTTTTTCCATATCTTAAGTTTTTTCTCACAGGGTAATACTCAACAGCACGACAAACTTATTGAATTTGCGGATCCAACAAATGAGGAGTTTACTCAAGACAGATATGATTATGCGGACCGTCCGCGACGCTCAGTCCTTGAATGTCTGATGGAGTTTGATTCTGTGAAATTGCCTGTGGAGTACATTCTCGATGTTTTCAGCGAACTTACGCCGCGTCAATTCTCTATCGCTGGCCTGAATGATAGAAAAGTTGAGCTTTTGATAGCCATTGTTAAATACCAAACCATTCTTCGCAAAACAAGACAGGGTGTTTGTACAAAGTATATCGCGCAATTACCCACTTCATCCAAATTTCTTTACGAGCTTTCGCCATCTCAAACCCCTCCTCCTTCACACACAAAACCTGTTCTCCTAGTCGGTCCTGGTACAGGCGTTGCTCCCATTCGAGCTCTCATGAATCAACGTCTTCAACTTTCTCCGCGTATTGCGGACACTGTACTGGTATTTGGTAACCGCTCACGAGAAAAAGACTTCTACTATTTTGACGAATGGAAACAGCTCGTATCTTCTGAAGCTTCGACAGATGAAAATGGTATACTTTCTATAGCAGGTGATAAAGCTACTATCCACGCTTGCTTTTCACGCGACGGCAACCGTCTTCGATATGTTCAGAATGTTCTGGAAGTACCAGAGATATCATCAATGATTGGCTCATTATTGTTCAACGATCAAGGTTCAGTTTGGGTTTGCGGGAGTAAAGGAAAAATGCCGAAAGCAGTGAGGTGTGCAGTTTTGGACGCGCTAAAAAAGTTTGCGGGTGATGATGCAGATATGGCACTGGCGCAATTGGAAAAGGAGGGCAGGTATATTGAAGAAACCTGGTAATTTGTAATATAGTAACAATTAGACTGCATATATAAAAAAAATAGATCGTTTTAATGTTATTTATAGGTTTCCTTAATGGGTTAGACGACACGTGTTTTCACGTGCTGGGTTAGCACACTACATGTCGCGTTTCACTTCAAAGAGTCTTCATGACATATATAGACTTCAGTGAAAAACTTTAAAAAATATGTGTAACAATAGCAAACTTATAGCAAACTCCTCTGAACGCCTAATCATGATAATCTACTCGCTCTTCATCCCTAACTCCCAGCAAAAGCAATCTTCAGCTCCATACTTTCCCTCTACAGTTTGCTGAGCCACAATTACAGTCTTGAGCCAAAGTTTTCGACGTCCGGTGCAATGAAGCAACAGGTCCTGCATCGTCACCTTCTCTTTGACCTACATAGTCGAAAGTAAGCTCCGTATTTGGATAGATGTCTTTGCTTGCAAAAAACGCAAGATCGTAGATATTCCGGATATCTCTACTTTGCAGAACTCCGACAACTATCATATTAGGATCACAAGAGTGATTGATAAATCTAGACACGTCACCGTATGAAGTCGCATCAATCACGAATCCCACAGTAGGTTCCTGCCGTCTTTTTTTTGAGTTGGACTCGTCGTCTACGGATTGAAATAGGTCGAGATCGAAAAGATAGCAAGTTGATTCTTGTTGTAAATGCTCATAGGTGTAGGTGCGTGATTTGGCTGTACTAGCTGTAATCACTTGACCAATATAGCAACAAATGAATTCTCCTTTCGCTATGAATTCTGGAGATCGCACACCTAACGCATATGTCAATACCATCAATTCTTAGATAACATTTCGCAACGTACCCCATCCTTTCTCTTTAGTCTTGAAAATCTGTAAAGCTTTTGTTCGACCCCGCTGAACAACTCTATTTGGACAACTCATTTCACAGGGACAATTCACGTTACACTCATACACCGCTGTCTCCCATACACTTAATTTTCCGTCGTCAAGGTAAGAGAATCCTTCTCCGGGCATAGAGCAGGCACAGGTTTTTTCGTCACATTCATCTTCAAGGCATGAAACACATCCAGAATAAAAACCCAGATCAGGCATAGCTGCACTCACATCGTCCTCATACACGCAGTTTGCAATGAATTTGAAAGTTTTCTTCAGCCGTGGACAAGGCTCTTCGTCAACATCGTTGTATAATGTGATTTTCGGCCCTCGTGAATCCACATTAATACTTGCAAGGAAGATTTCTCTTTCGGCTGATTCAAGATTATCCACGCGTAGAATGGTCTTTCTCTGCGCGCGTTCACTATTGCTAGATCGTATACTTCGCTTTGATTCAGTTGGTGATTTAGCGCGTACTTTTGTTTTACTCCGGCCTTTCTTGACGGATTTGGAAGAGCTTGTTTGATAATCTGCTTTAACTGAAGCAGGACGTTTGCGCTTCAACAGAGGCGTATCCGAATCTTCAGAGTCGTCGCCATTGTTTTTCACAGTCGACGATGAGGCTTTCTCCCTACATCACTATTAGACTAAAATGGGCCGCTGTATCAACAACACATAAACGTACGCAGCTGAACTTTGATTTAAACTAATACTTTCGTTACTTCCTTGCTTCTCATTTATTTGCATCGTCATGAACGGAAAGTACAAACAGACAGTGTAACTGAATATTGACTGTAACTTTTATTAGGCTTAGTTCGGTACCACACCCTTACAGTTGTAACCAATATGATGAACTTACAGATTAAGCGACATCTCGTTTAACGACATATGAATATGTAAGTTTAGCTGTCAGTCGAAACAAAAAATTGTGCATGATACTGATGTGTAGTGAACAGCTGTCAGAAACGAATCACAGGTGAATACTTTCTGCTTAGATGCATAAACTCTCGAAGAAAAATAGTATTTTTGATGTGTATAACCTTGGAAGGCGTTGATCAACCTGCGCTACGTCATGGTTCCTACTGAGCACACTCATGTGCGCTGAGTGTGCTGGTCCACGCTGCACACCTTGAGCTTATAATCGCATTCTTCGCTGCAATGCACTCTTGTATTTTTTCAATGTTGGCTTTGTAATATGTTTGGAAATCTCTCCAGCACAAGTTTCAATTCTCACTCTCATAATACCGAGCTTGAGAGCCGCAACCCATCGAAGGTTGCAATTCTCGATATAAGACAATCGGTGAAGCAATCTTCTCCTGCTCGAGGTGATCCGGTTTATCGGGACGTTTTAAATGGTTTGAAAAAATCTCAACCTGAAATACCCACTTATGTTTTATATGACTCTCGCGGGCTTCAACTATACGAGGACATAACACACCTTGATGATTACTATTTGACTGAGAGTGAGGTCAACATTTTGAATGACCATGCGGATGAAATAGCATCGATGTTACCTCCTAGAGCAACTTTAATGGAGCTAGGTAGCGGTAGTCTTGCTAAAACACAAATTCTTCTTTCTACGTTAGCACAACATCACAAACGTATCTCTTACTATGCTCTAGATCTCTCACGTTCTGAGCTTGAGAGATCTTTATCAAAACTTGCTTGTGGACTCCAAAATTTGTTAATTACAGGTCTTCATGGAACGTATGATGATGGCCGCCATTGGCTGTCAAAATCGGTTCATACGCATCGTGAGCCTGTTGTTGTTATGTGGCTTGGTTCGTCGATTGGAAATTTTACTCGTGAAGAAGCTGCCGAGTTTTTGAGTAGTTTTGTCAAGCAGGCCTTGAGACCCGGAGACACCTTTGTAGTTGGTATTGATCGTCGAAATAATCCAAAGAAGGTTTGGAAGGCCTACAACGATGATGCTGGAACGACTCGAAATTTTATTATGAACGGTCTTGCACATGCAAATAAGCATCTCAAAGCTGAGGTGTTCAAAGAAAGTGATTGGCTTTACGACGGTGTGTATCACGCCGAAGAAGGCTTTCACGAGGCTTTTTATGTTGCTAAGAGAGATGTGGATCTAAGTTATGCTTTTGGTGAGAAAATCACATTTCAAAAAGGGGATAAGATTAAGGTGGAACACAGCTATAAGTATAGTGCACAGGAAGCGGCTGAACTTTTTGACAATAGCGGTCTTGTACCAATCAGACGTTGGACAGACAAGTCAGATACTTATGATGTATATGACTTAATTGTTCCGCCTTTTTTGATGTCTAATCTTAGTTTCCGTGCTGGCGGAGTACCTTCAATATCTGATTGGAAAACTCTTTGGAAAACTTGGGATTTGGTGTCTGAAATTATGATGTCTGATCTGATGCTTAACGACCAGCCTATCCCAGTTCGCAACGAATGTATCTTCTATCGAGGGCATGTTCCTACATTCTTAGATATGAAACTTACAGAAGCGATTCCAAGTTTGCTTCCCCTTGAGCCGGCTTATTTTAGAGACATCTTTGCTCGTGGAATTGACCCTGACTTGGATGATCCTTCTAAAGTGCACTGGCACTCATCTAAACCTTCTTCGTGGCCTTCGACTGCTATGATTTCACAATACAAAGAGCTTGTCCGCGCGCGCGTTTTAAGCTTGTACTTGACAGAAAATGAGATCAAAGGGTGGAGAGCTGTCTGGATGGGGTTTGAGCATGAAGTTATGCACCTCGAAACTTTACTTTATATGCTCGTCCAGTCACCAAAGACAGCACGACCCCCGGTGCCTTCTTTTTGTACTAAGTCTGGTAATAATAGCAAGTTTCCCAGCAGCAAAGTGCTGGATTTGAAGGACATCGTGATTGGCATGAATGAATTGCACTCGTCTGATTTTGTGGATCTGCGATTTGGTTGGGATAATGAGCGACCTAAGCGCAAGATATCAACAACTGGAAAAATTGAAGTCTCACGAGTTCTGATTACGAATGAAGAATATCTACAATATCTCAAAGAGACTGGAAAGCAAACTTTCCCCAAATCATGGACGGGATCAGTAACAGCTCCATTTGTCAAGACGGTATATGGACGAGTTGGATTTAGTTCTGAAGATCATTCGGGTCCGGCGAAATGGCCAGTTACTACTTCTTACAATAATCTTTTAGATTACTGCGCGTGGAAAGGTGACGGATGGCGTCTGCCGAATGAAGTCGAACTGCTTCATATTTATGATTATGCTGCTCATGGTGATATGTCCTCCAACACTTACGACATTGCAGAATCTAATGTCGGGTTTAAGCAGTGGAATCCATCTAGTCTTCCGTCAACTACTGCAATTGCAGGTCCTGGATCCATGGGAGTATTCGAATGGACCAGTTCTCCGCTCGCTAGATATCCAGGATTTCAGGATGACGAGTTATACCCCGAGTACACCGCTGATTTTTTTGATGGAAAACATAATGTTGTTTTGGGAGGTTCTTGGGCTACAGCACCTTGTCTGGCGGGTAGAAGAAGCTTTAGGAATTGGTATCAGCGTCAATATGAATTCGCGTTTGTGGGAGGACGTATGGTTCGCGACATCTGTTAAATTTTAGTTTATCTGACTGTTTATTTCAATTGTAGTCTGGAGTAGTTACTGGACAGTATCATTCACAGTAAGCCTTCCGAGTGACTCATATCAATGGCATTCGCCGGAATTCCCAGCTAAATCCTTTGAATATTCGGGGATTGGAAGGATTTAACGGCGTATGTGACGTCACATTACAAACAGTACGTGCGCTTCTGCGGCGCCGGAGGCATCGGCCGTACTCGTATAGTCAGGGTGTCACATGACCGATTACGCGTTTGTTCGACGGTTGGCGCGCGGGATTCTGCGATGGCGGCTCGCGCGTTATATAAAGCTGAAGGATTGCCGGCGTATTTTTGGGTCGTTCTGAGATAGATAAATATCTGTTAATCAAGTCCTTAAAAAACTATCTTCCCTGCATTTCAGTTACGTTTAAAATGGGACACGGACACGGAGGATTTGGTGGAGGCGGACATTTTGGAGGTGGAGTGAGTATACCAAATCTTTAATCAAAGCAGTGAACGCTAATCTCTTTCATAGCATGGACATTTTGGTGGTGGCGGAGGTGGTCATTTCGGTAGACATCACGGGCACTTTGGAGGCGGTTTCGGTCGTCACCATCACCATCGCGGACTCTTTGGCCCAACTGTTATCGTCGCACCAAGGCCATATCTGTCCCCCGTTTACCCGGTTGGCGGATATGGGTACGGAGCTGTTGGACCTGCCTACGGCCCTGGCTACGTCAGACCGGTATATAGCGAACCTGGCTGCTGCTTCTGCTGTATTTAAATAAGACAGAACTGCAGTATTGTGTTCCCATGAGAAGCTGCGGCTCCATAATACAGGAATTCAAATTCGAAGGCTTCGTGCAACAAATCTTTTTAGTTGCGGTTTGAAATTAGTCGATTCTTTCCGAGTATATGATGAATCAGGAGTAGAAACACAAGTTTCACGATACACGAGTACGTAGCTCCATTTTCTTATGTAACCATTTACGACTTACGAATTGAAGTTTTGATGACTGGGTGTATGACCCCCGTTAAGGTAGAAGTTTATAATATAGACAAAATATAATAGGAACAGATCTAATAATTTCACTTTTACTAAACAACCCACAACTCCTGACTCCTACTATACACAATGTGCTACCAAATCAAATCCTTCAAACTTATAGCTTCAGCTTCCATATCCGAGCGTACTTCGCTCGCGTATCTTAACTTCGTAACTTCTTTAACACGTGAATAGTAAACCGCACAATCCTGTGAAATGCAACTAACTGGATGTGTATTAGCAAGACGCGCACACGACCGGCATACGGATTCCAGTTTTATTAATCTCCTCTCGTGTTCCCGCTCACGCCTCTGTACAGTATAATAGCTATCACTGATATCACTTTGACATTCTCCACAAATACCTGAAAGATGACGTTAGTCAATTATTAATCCTAATAGGAAACTGCACAAACCCTTTTCGTTAGCGTTGTTTTTACGGCAAACAACGCAGAGTTTTGACTTTAGATATGAGTGCAAGGTAGATCGTTTCGCATTAGTATCAAGTCCCGATGTCTGAATCTTTATAGAAAAAACTTTTGGCATTTCGTCATACCATTGCCTCACGTTAGCACCCACTAAATTAAAAATTCGCTCGAGTGGCGGTATAATGTTTTTAGTGATGTAATATTCTGCGTCTAGAAAAATTTGTCCTCCGCTTTCTAGTAAAGTCTCAGGAGGCACGCAACGATCCACCAGTCGTGAGCCTGGTGGACCGGCAATTACCACATAAGGAACTCGTTCACCATACTGTGGTTCACTGCGAGCATCCACCTTCATTTTCTGGCAAGAGATATTGGCGCCAGGAGGAAGCGTTTGAGCTCGGTACGTCCCCATTCTAACGGCCTTCGAAAAACAAAAATCCTGCACCGATACATTTCCAGTCATGATCTTCATACATTGGTCCGTAAAATACTTTTTTACAGCTGACAGATCAGCTGTATGAAATAAGATCCTAGGTTAGAACCAAATTAGCCATTTCATTTCTTGACAAACTTGAAAAGTAACATACTTTAAAGCTTTCTCCTCAATTTTTTGTTCCGCCGGAGTACCATCTCTTCTGACAGTCTCAATTCCTTTTGCGTCGAAAGTTGGATCTTTCTGCTCTTTACTTTCATACATAAAACCAACATATCTTTTCTTTGCCATAAGAATACAAGGCAGGTATACCTTTTCAAGCTTTAGCTTCACTGGGTGATCGTAAAGACTTGTGATGTGATCCGCAATCTCTTGGCCAATATCAAACGCCTCATCTTTAGATTTGCCAGGTAGATGAACGAACATGCTATCTGTATCCCCATACACAACATGAGCCCCCCATTTTTCTTCAGTATTTATCATGTTTATAGCACGATCTAACATCTCCCGCCCAGTGTGGACAATGGCATCAGCAATTTCCGCACATGGCATCCTACCGGAAAAAGAAGCAGAGGTGTATCCATAACTGACTACTGAGATAAATTTGAGTGCCATCTGTCTGTTGTTCAGAATCGCTTTCAAAGAGCTGTTCTTAGTGCGCTTCATCTCATTCTTAACCATAACACGCGTATCAAGAACTTCAGAGAGCATTTTCGATAGAAGCGATCTGCGGACAGATGCTTTAACGAACATCATTCCATTCGGAGAGACTGGCAATAAGTTAGTCGACCAAGTTTAAAGAAATGCCGTGTTCATACTTGTTATAAAGTCTTTAAGCACAGAAAGCAAACCACCGGGAATTTTCAGATCAGGCACTACGCCTAACTTGTTACGTCCAAACCATGATTCTACTCTTCCAAGACATGTAGAGTAGCTAAAAAACAATTAGCAAATGTCATAAAAATCTCGATAGCCTTACCAATAGTTGTTTGCAATCATAATTGAAGGATATAATGATTGGAAATCCAGTACCACGACAGGATCAGTAAAAAAATTGCTCTGAGGCTCCATAACTAATGGCAAAGCTTCCAAAGCATTTTGTTGTCCTACTTGATCGCGACTCGGGGATAGGAGCATAAAGTTTTCTGCTTTTGCAATGCGAAACATTAAGGATTCTACCATGAATTGCGACCCGCGCGAAATTACAGAGTAAAAATCAACTCCTATTATTCGAGCTTGTTCGCAAGTTCTTTCGATGAACTCTTGACTTTTTAAAAATTCAAGATTCAGACGTGTATGAACCACATACTCTCTAATAACTTTTCTTACCTCTCCCGCATCAGTAGAAAGATACCACCGCGTCAAGTCATCATAACTATAATAGGGTATTCTCTTGTTCAAAACATGAAACGCACAATTCTGCAAAGTGTAACGTAGAATATTCACAGACTTTTTCAGTAATCTCCAGACATTCAAAACATGTCTGCCTGCTATGTGAATAGAAGATGCATGTAGACTTCCCCATAAATCTATGTATTTTTTGTCGTTCTTTGAGACAGCTAGTCTTGAAAAGTCCTCCGTAAGATCGTATTCATACTTTGCTTTAGCACGATCAATCAGATAGCCCCAAGACGAATTTTGCACCTCAAAGCCTGTCAAAATGTCGGGATCAAATTCATGTATTCTATCTGTCAGCATGGCCAGAAGTTCCAGTTCGTCTTGCGCCGATTCCGCTATATCTACATCAAACAATCTCTTCAAGAATGCGGCTCGTGCTTGGTCGTCCTGAACAAATATTATTCCTGTCAATTGAGCATTTGCCTCTCCAAGATTTGGAAGTTCAAATACCCAGACAACAAAACCAATCGAGTCCACTTTTGGATCTGGATGTAAACTGGCTCTGGTGTTGACGTGGGTCTCCAGACTCATCACCGACATCGACGCTGATGAGCGCAAGTACTTTTTGGTCTTTCTGATTAGAGGGGATTCTTCTTTTTGGGTTGGTCCCGTCACCTTCTCTTCCGTATTAACTCAACGAATACATCTAAAAATAAAACTGATGAGATAAAATTACTGACCTGGGATCTAATTTCGCTAAGCTTGGTCTCGGTACTTTTCGCAAACTCAGCATGTGAAGCGGCCTCATCTCTCAACCACTTGTTAACTTTATAGGAGGAAGGAGGCGAAGTCGCATACTGCCATGATCGAAAGCGGCAGTCACTATTATTGGTCAATCCACTCTCAACCCGGACACCAGCAGTGAAATCTGGCAAATGCAGCGGAGACTGGCTTGTTAATTTAAATTCTTGATTTGCATATTCTCGAGATCGTAGTGGTACGTCTCTAACAGAGCTGTAGAAGGCAGTTGAATAGATAATCTTAGAATCACCGGTGTATTCTGTCATACTCATCATGATCTCATATGATTTAAGAGGCAGTTCCGGTATTATCGCAATGCCTGACGAAATGGCAAAGCATCTGCAGATCTCAGATTCCAGATTCGTACGCTTAGATTCTGTATGTAATTAAGTTTCGTCGATTAGCAAAATCCTGCAGCTTTTAAAAGATGAACGTACCCAAAGAAGTGGAAGATACTAATGAGGTTCGAGTACAACTACTCGATGGCTGATAAAAATTAAGAAAACTGGAAGATTTCCTGAATTTACGCCGCTTATGGTGATTTGCTTCTAAGTAATCAGACGACAGTGCTTTTCTAGGTGATTGATCGCTGACAACTTTGGTAACCCTTCCAAAATCATTCATAGATACTGCTTTCTGGTTGTCTCTAGCCTTTATAACGTCAAGCAGCGATATGTTCTGATTGGAAGCACTTGATATCGAAGGAAATTTTGCGTCTTCGTGAGATTCATTTGTAGAGCTGCTTCCGATGACCTTTACTTATTAGTTCCATCAAATATTCTACGAGCATAACACAGCAAACCTTTTTCTTCAGAATCGTTTGCCCTTGGAAAATAGAGGCAGGCAAACTGCTTTCCAATGATACTGCAGAGTTCTGTTCGGTCCTCTGTGATATACCGTCCGCGAGAGCCAGGTCAAACTCATTTACAGTTGCCCAAAAGCTATCATCATACGTAGAGTTTTGCGATACAGAACTGTTTCTATACATGAAGTCCACAGATTCAAACGCAGTGGGTACTCGCGAATTCGACGAGGTTGAAGATAAATAGTTCTGGAACGACAGCAGATCAGCTTTGTTATTGGCGGCGTTGGCTGCGATCAAATCATCAAACTGTCCTTGATACCTTTTCTCCTCCTTCCAGCAAATTTTAGTAGCCAACCTGTGCACTCGAGAATCAACCGGAAATCGCAAAGGGACTCCCTCGGAAATTCGCCGTGCTTTTTCTTCTTTCCAGAGTTCCGCAGTACTTGACATAAATTTAAAATCAATAGGTGGAGGATTGCGAAATTCAGAAAACTCATGATGTAAGTTGCGTTCTTCTATTTCATAGCGATTCATGATATCCAGAGCCTTGATATCAATCTCAAGAGCACAACGAGATATGCGCGCATACTGATGACAGCTCAAAATAGAGCTTGGACTTATAGTTTTACTCGTCCATTGAAAATGTCTTACAACGCCATCTCGACCACGATTAGGAATCGGTGATCGAAATTTGACGGTTGAAAGATCCATCCATCCGCAGCCGTATAAATTAAAATCTATCAAAAACTGCAAAATATAGGGAACGTGCGCTTCATACACATTGTGGGGTACGCCCATAATTATACCACTTCGAAGCAAATCCGCCAAACGATTCATGAGTGAAGGATTATATAAATAAATCTTTAAATAAAATTTCCACCCTTCATGGTACCCATAAAATGGAACTGCTTTGCACAGAGCGACGGAAGCAACAAACTTTCTTGAGGATTTAGAATAAGCAATAGCTTCATGCAAGGACTTGTCGATGTCTGATCGAAGCTGATCAATGTATTCAGATACTATCAAAAAATGTCAGAAAAGAGCTGAATATGAAAAGTCATAAGCACACACCAGCGGCTGATTCGAGTAAACCGGAATACTCAATATACAAATAAGGATAGACGTCATGAATGTGGGCACAAACTTTCTGTCCTGTATCTGAATTTCCAAAAATACAAATTACAGGAACTTTTTCACACTCAGAACATTCTTTGTTGACCTCCAAGCTGAACAAAGAATCAAGTATTCCAGGAGGCGATTGATACGAGTCTATATTGTTCATTTGAAGACGGAACATGGGCGCCTCGGTATCGGTCATCCTGTTCGCTTTCTAAATACCTAGAGCCAAATTTTGACATTGCGTACCTTGCATAGTTTTTCAAATACGTGGCTCAAAAGGAAGCAAAAGCAAACGACGATCCAGACGCATTTGCCAGTTAGGTAACGCGTCTAATAAACAGAAGGCGTTGCGTTGTTTGTCCAGATCATGTGACCACGTCTCATTTTTAACTTTTTTGCGAACTTTGACGCGGTTTGTTTACATTTAGTTAGGGTAGAAAGCTATTACTATGAAATACCGAAGCCAACCTTTTCAGCAATTGCTTTTGGGAGTCATATGAGCCGATTTTCCGGGCTAAGTGACAATAATCGAAATAGAATACTCAAAAACGCAACATGTTGACAAAATGCAAAAACCCTAACGCTGTCACACCGATAACCCTATATACCCTAACAGTTGCGTTTGCGCGCCACTCGCTGAATATTACTTCATGACAAGTGTTTGATCATTGAGATTTTAAAAGAGTTTGAAAGCTTTTTTACTGTTAAGCTAATTGATTGAACTATAGGAGATTTATTCATAGGTCTTGCGTGGTGACTTTGGTGATCCAAAAGCTGTTGTCGACATTCGTTTAGGAGGTTTGACAATGTTACGCAGGTTCTTTGGCAACAAAGCTGGCGATGGCCAGGAGCAACATTCAGATGAGCCTAAGATAGACATCAACATGGTTAACATGGAGTACCACTCTCTCCAACTGTATACGGCTCATATGTTGACTGGTCTAACAACTTCAGGGTTGATGGAAGAAGCAGCTAAAAAGGGCAAGATAGACCCTACTGACGAATCACTGAAAGAGTCTATAAAGCGTGTAATCGGAAGTATCGAAGGAGCCCACGAGCATTTGAAATGTATGGTTAATTTTTGTTTCAGAGTTTCGAGTTTTGTCACTTAACTAACACTGTCTGATCCCAGTAACAAAAAAATGTTTTGGTGTCAAAGAGGGATCTTTGTTCTTCGATCCCGAACTTTCGAAGCGCATCATGGGTGATGATAAACATTTGCCAGGAATCTATCGTGCGAACTTGGCTGAGATGGCTTACTATATATTCATGATCGATGGAGAAGATTTAGGATCTAGTCGCAGTATTTTGGGTTCGATCCAAAAGGGGTTCAGGACTTCACTCGGTATCAACTTTGACGCCCAAGCACAACACATATTTTTGCTGTTGACAATTCAATTATGCGTCTGCATGTTATCCGACAACGAAATTCCTGTATCTCGGAAGCTAAGTGGCCAAGATGATCGCTTCAAAAATCTACTAGGCGATGTAGTATTTGCTGACTCGCAAGACACACAGCTATACTCTAAAGTTCTAGAAATCCTACAAGAAACCCAGAGGAAAGACGAAATGAAGAATACTTTAGCTGAACAATTTGAATGGGTTTCTTTTCTAAAGGAGTTTTCTGATTGGTTCACGTCTTTGCTTCAGCAAATGGATAGTGACGTAACTCTGTAAGTGCAAATCTATTCTTTTTATTTACTGTAACTGATTAATATTTGCAGTTCGCCAAGTGTACCTTTGGTTCATGGAGTGGTGAAAGGAGCTAGCGATCCCGAGACTGCAAGCTTCACGTTAAAAGACAAAAGTAGACGAGTAGCGACTCGACGTCAGAGATTCATTGATCCGCAACCTGATCGGGAAAAAGTACCGTTTGATTCACAGACTGCTGAAATGCACGAGGTGCTGGGTGACAAAGATAGCGGTTCATCGCAGAACCCGACAGCAGACCATGACCAACTCATCGACGTGAATCTTATTCCCATTGATGAAAATGAGAGCGAGGCAACAGAATCTCTTTCCACGCACAATCCTATGAAACGGAAGCTTCCCATAGAGACTTATCAAGAACCTGAGCCTGAGTTGATTGATAACCCAGAGCCTGAAGGAGGTATGGCTGTTGCAGAGGACGACAGAGCCGAAGCTTTAGAAATTGTCTTACCTGTCATGAAGAAGAAGAAAGAACAGGAAAGAGCCGTACGACGAGAAACCAAGAGTGCACAATCAGCTGATCCCAACCCTGGCAGTCCTATTGCAAATCTCAGAGCTCCGATTGGAAAAAGGTCAAAGTGGACTGTGGAAATGGAAAACGCATTATTGAAAGCCATTAGGCAATTTGAGTGTCGATGGGTACTCATTGAAACTGTAAGTTTGCAATTGTTTCACATGCAGTTGTTTTGATTGATTCTAATTTTTTAAGGCTATCAAAGCAGTTGTGAAGAATCCCAAAGTGAAGATCAATGGCAAAGAGAAGCCGTATCTACTGGTTCTTGAGGGTCAGAATCAGATCATGCTTAAAGACAAAGCGCGCAATATCAAGCAGAATTTATTGAAGTAAGTTATCTTAAATCTGCCTATCAGGTCTGTGTGCTAACCGTTGCAAGACGTCATCTTAAAGTACCTTCCTATTTAAGCTCAGTCACCGTTTCGAAAGCGTACAAAGAAATGGAAGAGGCGGATAGAGCAAGATCAGCAGATGAGGAACCTAGAGACCAACAAGATGGAAGTGGATCAGAGTGATTTTAGGCCAGACAATGGGTACGGTGTACATTATTATGTATTTTAGTAAGAGTGATATTCACGCCACAGGTGAATTATGTACGGCGACTTTTGAGCAACAGGATATTTTGGGTGTTTATTATTTCTCTGGAAGATTAACCAATTATTTTCAGATATTTGAACTTTTGTATTGTTTAGCTGAGCAATTCATGCGATTGTGTCGTAGTCAATTCTAACTGTTCGCAATCGAGGCCTTTTCGAGAACGAGATTTAACCGTCAAGACAAAAAATACTGAGCCCAAAATCGTGAAATTCCTTAAATAGACCCCAATTCATTGTAACCCTATGGCTTCATACCCTAAACTCAACAATACGACCATGTCGCGCCGAAGAGAGCAACGATCTTCATTGCACTGAGTACTCTATACTAACTGGACCAGCAAAAACGAGCCATCAACTAATATTTTGATCGTAACTTAAATAAAACCTTCAGGTATCGGTTGCAGATTGGCCAAGTCAGTTTAATACCGCTCGAGAAGCATATGAAGCCCTCTAAATTGAGAGTAAAATGAGTTTAGCAGTAGGAGCACGTGATGTAACGCAGCTCAGTACAGAGTATACAATCATGCTGTTAATTACCCAACAATTGGAAAATCGATGAACCTCATTTCAGCCGTTATTAAGACGTGTCTACCTGATTGCAGCTTAACGGGAACTTGCTATAGCTGAAGGAGGGCTCAATATTTTGGTTAACTATTGTATCAGCCTGTTTACAGTTACTTTTGGGCAGTGACTTCCGGGGCCTGTGGATTCGATTTGTCGCGATTGAGATTCATTAGCCACAGCGAGCATTTTGTCACCTTGTGCATATGATTGTAGATTATACGCTGCGCTGAAGTTTTTGTTAGAAAGGTATTGAAGAATATGCAAACACTGTGTATATTTGACTGTTTGATTAACATTGCATGATCTGTTCAATAGGTAATGACTATATTCTCTACTTTATATTGATGACTGATGATGTGTATTTCCACCAATATTAATGTGCTGTTCGATTGATATTTTGAGATGTAGTTTTAACTATATTTAGGAAGCAATAGTTGTTTGCCCTCATTTGTTTGTATCGTACCTAAGATCGAGCAGAAACTACCTGAAGCTTGTGTTGTGTTGCATCGATTATTTACTGTGTGTTTGTAATTCTGTACGTATCCCTCCAAGATGAACTGTTATATCAATGTTGTTTTTTACTGCTTCATGTTATTTAATGCACAGATTAAAAAGGACTGAAATAAATAATATATTAAATGAAGCAGAATCGATGAGAAACAAGGTACCACATTAGAAGCTGAAGCTAACGCATGTTCTGCAAAAAGTAGTCAAAGATCTGTCATCATCACCATCTAATTCATCATGGCCGACGATTACAATTACGAAATTGACATTTATGATGACGAAAATGATAATGCAGCGCCCCAAACAACCAATAATAATGGTGGCGATTCAGATATTGAAATAGAATCAAACTTTGGAGATGGTAACCATTATACGATTTGAGAAGCAGCCAATATTAACTAATGTATCAGATCCTAAGATTGATAACAAGACGGGAAATCAACAAACACGATCCGAACATTCAGGTACACAGCAGCAAAGACAGCAAATACTTGTCAGTGGTGGAAAATGGCACAATACAGTACCATATCAGCAGCCCGATAATCGCCCATTAGACCCGAATTCAACTCCGGCTTTGCTAATCTCTGATCTTGATTGGTGGACATCAGAAGAGGACGTACGTGGTTGGGCAGCACAAGCTAATGTTGAATACGAACTTAAAGACATTACTTTTAATGAGCACAAAGCCAATGGAAAGTCTAGAGGGTATGAAATATGAGAAATTTTCTTTTAAAATTGAGACGTCTTGTTGATTTCGTTTTAGCGCTGTGTTCATGGAATTTATCAGTCCACAAGCGGCAACAGCGGTGAAAAAGTTCATAGGTAACTCGCCCGAAATACAAAGATTTTCTGCTATGTATCAGAACCCCAACAACAACCCGTTTCGAATGGTTCCCAAAGATTCCGCTCCTCGCCGCGATATGAACGGAAACATGAACAATTCTCAAGTTGGTATGAACAACATGCGCGGAAATATGGGCATGCGTGGTCGCGGTGGATACATGAACAGAGGAGGCTACAATAACCGAGGCGGTGGAAACATGGGTGGACAAGGACCAGCTGGTGGGCCTGGCGGTCCCGGCGGCATGCCAGGAATGTACAATCCAAATATGAATATGGGTGGTTTTAATGGTATGCCTATGAACATGTTTGGATTTCAAGGTGGTGTCCGTGGCGGCGGGATGCATATGAATATGCGTGGAAACATGAACGCTGGCCGTGGCAGAGGAGGTATGGAAGGTGGTTACAATCAAATGATGGGAGGTTTTACTGGTTTTCGTAAGTTACTGTCTCTTATTTTTTTGGAGTTGACATTAATGTTTTTAGCACCTCAAGGATTTCCTCAACCTCATTTTAATCCTGCTTTCTTTAACGGGCAGGAAGGAGGACAAGGCGGTTGGCAGAATGACGGCAACCCGCATGGAAACAAACGCCAAAGGGGACCCGATTAGGCTAAGTTTGTCTCTAGACGTAACTGCCTTTCTTCGTAATTAGAAATAAGAATACGCTGTGTTCACCAACTTTTTCAATTTCACGACTTATAGCTTAAAGCATGAATAAGGTGCATGATAACTTGAACAATTCTGATCAAAAAAATCCATTTCTTCTCAAAATGCATGTACCCTGTAACTGCGGTCTGTGATCAAACAGACGGTGTCAACTAATAAGATCAGATTTTCTTACAAATGTGCTGACATTAAAGGGTTGGAAAGAGTGATTGGATTGCTTGAAAAGTTAATGCGCGTGCTGATTATCCGTCTCAAATAAGTCCTTTCAGTCATGCGACACGTACATATAGTAATAGCAGATACTGACTTTTCGGTGTTGATACCGAAGGTTCTGCCGCAAATCGGAAATCCAAGTATGGTTTCAGGGCTTTGACGGCTGAGTCTCACAATGTATGCTGTATTCGTTCGTGCACGTCAGTGTAAGAACCAAGGTGTAGAAATAAATAACAAGCCACTCTAAGGGGTCTGACCTGATTGGAGATCTTTAATATTCTAGAACAAAAAATTTGGCCTTCGAACTAAGAATGAACCGGCATTACGAGGCAGACTGGCAGTGTTTTAGGGACTGACAAGTTGGCGTATCAAAATACACAAGCTGCAGACTTAATTCCAGTTTTTCCAATGCGTATTTTTTGGTTTGTTCAATTATTTCCAGAAAAAGAAATCGAAAGCTTCCGAGCCAAGACAGAAGAGCGGCCTGCACAGACGGTGGCGATGATATGATGGACACGGAGACCACTAAAAGCAGGGGCTAAACTACCAAAGGTAGCGCTAGCGTCTACCAAGCACGAACTTTCTTTATGTCTAAACATATTGTTTGCAAGTTTTGAAACGATATGCGCTACAACTGCCTGATTGTCACTTCCGGGGAGATCACATAAAATAAGTAGTGGGGTGCATCTCGTTCTATATTACCGGAGACAGCTCTAACATGCTTGAAAGTCTATGACTAGAAAAAACGTATGCTTCTGATAATATGACAAGTGACAAGAGATGACTAGAACGGAAAAACGAGAAACCGGACCCGCAAGAGGCCCAATTGATTTAATTAAAAGTCAGGCGGCCTGCGGTTAGACGCCCACGAAACTTGAGTTGCAGCACATAGGCGCCTGGATTTACACTATCACCGATTGAATAAAGGTGCTACCTTGAAAATTTTCTAACTATTATTTCCGGTTCATTAGAACCCGATCAATGCAACAGAGATTGAAAATCGATGAATATGAATAATCAGAGTAGCGAGGCTGCGGCGACCGCGTGGCAGCCATGCTTCCGCTTGTTTTTGCACTATACCGTATTTGAACTAGTGTAAAAACAAAGGGGTATCCACGTGGCAAATTAGAGTTAATTTGGGACGGTCGGTTCTCTGCAGCGATACATAAGCTCGGACACTACCTGCTCCGCACGCTTTCCCGTCTTTCTCCGCATAAGTGGTTGTATTATCATCGCCAGCACTCGTAATGATTAACACTCGTCGCCGATCATCTCTGATTGATTTTGCCTGGTCAGCCGTGTCGGCTTTAGACTCGTCTTCGGCTCCGCTTCCTGCAGATTACGCTCTTATTCCGCAAGAGCTACTTGTTGAGCGTCGACGGTCAGAACTGTTCAACTTCGAACCGTTTCCGTCTCAACTACAGCAAACGGGACCAGTCAACTCATTTGATGGAATGCCATGCTTCAATTTAGGACCTTATGATGCCCCGGCGGTTGATCCTGTCGGAATTTTTCCAGAGTATTTGTTTGCTTCCATGTACGAAGAACCGGCGGTCACCGAACACGTCCCACGGCAGTACGCGCCTAAGTGGGCCAACTTTTCTGTTGGGACAACAAACTCTGTTTCTAAACAATACGACCAGCCAGTTTCACCTCCATCGTCAGACAATACACATCATTTGTCCCCGACACCATCTGCTCCGCACGCGCCAACGTCGTACGATATAAACTTCACACAGCCAGTAAGTGGCGCGGACCACCTTCCCCACACCAGCACGATGTCCACGTGTTCAGAGACATCTGAGCAAGATGAAAATGAAGCAGATGACGAGGATGATGAAGATGAAGAGGATTTTTCTAAAGAAGATCCAGAATATTCGGAGAATACACAATCGTTGCGGCATAGCACTGCACACCATGTATCCAATAACTACCTACAAGAAACTGCTATTATAGGTCAGTTTGAATCCTCGGTTTTTGTACAAGGTCGCCGGAGAAGTCTACGAAATATGAATGCGCAAAATCTCATGGAAATTTACTCACAGAATGACCATCGGTCGATGCCTATGTCAGCAACATCATACCACTCTCACATGTCGGACTACACTATGAGGAGCGAAAACAGCATTCCCTGGAATGACAATACAGTATACGCTACTGAAGCTGCGGATGAAGATTTGGAAGGATTTGAAGAGATGCTGAACGAAGATGATATGGATGATGATGATCAAATGACAATTGAGGAAAAGATGGCTCTGACCAAAAAAGGTCTTTATCGTTGCTCTCACTGCCCTCAGAAATTCTCTACAATGGGTCAATTCTGGGAGCACATCAAACAAGAAGAGTTGCCACGGCCATTCAAATGTACAAATTCGTCGTGCCCTTGGTCAATAGTTGGCTTTCCAAATCGCAATGAGTGTTCGCGGCATGTTAAACACCAGCATGACCAGTCAAGAGGATTTAGCTGTAGCTACTCTTGGTGCACAAAAAAGTTCCATAGAAAAGACTCGCGCAATCGGCACGTGAAGCTTGTTCATCAAAAGCCAGATTCCCGGCTGAATCGGAAACTAGACAAAAAGCGGAAAGAAGAAGAGGCGCGCAGACGGCGGCGTGCTGAGGATAACACAAAGAATGCAAAACACATAGCCCGCGTAAGGATTGGCGTCTCAAGTTACGGAAAATAGAGTGCTGTCGGGATATTTCTGCTATACGCTCTATTTGTATAAAGCTGCATTACTCTGATGTATAATTAATTTATGTATTCTAAGTTGGTTCCAATGACTTTGAGGCCATTGTAATATGATGATTTGATTATCAGAAAGCTGGCTTCTCGTCAGCTTCTGAAAGCCATATTAATCAGCCGCACTTCCCAGCGTAGTGGTGGTTATTTAGAAGCGTACCCTATCTAACCGGCGGCGCGAAACGAAGATAACATTTGCCTGTCGTGTCGCGTGGCGCATTATACTTCCGGCTGCATTGGTCAGCTACTTTAAATTGCGTATGGCGAGATGAGGCATTAATTTTTTTTTTTTTTATCTTGAACAGCCATTTATTAGGCTAGACACTAACCCTAACACTTCTAACTGACTAAAACAAAACCTAGAACTTCAAAAAAAAACAACAAAGAAAAATCCAAACGTATAATAAAATAAAAACCCTCCTATCATGAAGAAAAATAAGCAGAAGAAGACATGAAGACAGAACAAATTTAATTTCCGAAAGAGCGATGCAGCGTAAAGTTCAGGCATCGCCTCGCTTCGTGCATCAAAGCTTTAAACAGATTTGTTGTTGCAACAAAGCTTTGTATATATGCTCAAACAAATCTACAGCTCAATGATGTCATCTACCGGAGCTTTTGCTACAATGCTGGCAATCCTCTTATACATTACATTATAGATCACATCATTTGATAATAAAAGAAAGATAGAGGAAACAACCAGATAAAATTAACAAATGCACAACGAAATAGATAATATACACTGCAAAAATACTACTATTAGGCTAAGACCTTTCCCTCGCTCACCTTCAAATTATTCCAAGATACCCAATATTGATCCCGCTTCATTCCTAATCTTACACTTCTCATGACAACAAGGACTGACCTGACTCTGCTTCGCCGACCGCTCACTCTTCCACAAATCTTGTCTTGTCGTGCACATCCATTCCATATCTGTGACGCATGCGCGAGTGTTGGAGCAGATTATCACCTCGTGAAAATCGTCTATTACAGTAATCGCAAGCATAGGCTATAAAATCAAGTTAGCACGGGCCCAGCATTAAACAATTAAATTAGTAACTCACGTTTATCTCGTTGATGGAGAGTACTTATATGCCTTTTAAGATGCTCTCGCCTTCGGAAGGGTCGATTGCACTCCATACATTTGAACCTTTTGTCATCTGTACCGCCCTCCAAAGGATCTACAGCATCCGCAGCAGCCATAGCCAGCGCGGCTCCCGTAGGAACAGCGCGCACATTGTTTGCACCCCCATTGACATCGCTTATTTGCCGCTTCCTTGATCTGTTGCTACGATTAAACGGTTGTGTGTGTGTCTCGGCCTGAGAAATTTGCGGAGGCGCTCCATTCGCTTGAATAGGTTGCTGGAAATCTGTAGTATAATAAATCATGTTAGAGAAACCGCTCCCAACAGCTAAAACAGCAAGCCAAGCAAATCTTACATCTAGGTTGCTGAGTTTGCGCTAGTGGACGTGTGCCGCCTAACGCAGGATCAATAAAAGGTTGGTACCCGTTTGATTGATTCCCGCCAACACCAGCATATGGCTCGTTTGGATCACGGTATGTATAATACGAAGCAATTTGTTGCGGCGGCATCTGGGATCCAGGTAGATAAGATGGATGACTCATAAAGTGTGGTGTTACAGGATAGGAATGATTAGGAGGTGCATATCCGGGCGGAAAAGACTGGGCTGGAGTCTGAGATGGCGCGATTGCGGAGTGTGGTGGTTGTGACTGTTGCTGCTGCTGTTGCTGAATCACAGAGTCATTTTGAGATGGGGTGGAGTTTTCTGCTGATGAATATTGCGATGACGGTTGTACTGGCGGCTGTGATAATTGTGAAATTGGAGGCAGTCTTGTGGGCCCCGATGCTGGTGGTTGAGAGGTTGGACCTTGAGACAAGGGTTGTTGAGATTGCCCAGAATAAGAAGTAGATGGACTATACTGATGTTGTGAAGGCGAATACTGAAAGACACCAGGCTGCTGAGGCGGCGGGTATGACGGAGGCTGTAGCGGAACCCCGGAATATGGCTGCTGAGGAGGTCTCCCATACGGCTGCGTAGGAATAGACTGACCAATAGCTGGCGGACCGTGAGAAGAATAATAAGGTCCGTATGCAGACTGTGGTTCTTGCTGAACATTAACATCCGCGGGATATGCATGAGGAGATGGCTGGATCGCAGGTGACGCACTTGGCTGCACATTTGGAGACTGCAACGATTGCGACCTTAAGCCTTGTTGCTGATCTTGCTGTTGCTGTTGCTCCAACCTTTGCTGTATAAGTGCCTGCTGCTTCTCTTGTTTTGCCTTCTGTTCCTGACGTTCCAATTCACGCTGTTTCACAGTATCATCCTGATCAGGTTGTGCGGAAGATGGTGAGTTTAGTTCTCCAGCAGCAGTAGGTAATGACCCGCTCCCAACTGAGATATTCTTTGAAACGGTTTTTGAGGTAGAAGAACGCTTCTTAGTCGTTGGCTTCTTTGTGGCCACTACTGCGGGTTCTGGCTCGATCTTCTTTCGTAAAGTTCTTGTCCGCCTTGTTCTCTCTGAAGGCTCCGATTTAGAGGCACTAGGTGACACTGAAGACTGGGGAGCAGAACTTGGAAAGATCCCTCTATTTTCTTCAGTCTTTTGCGTCGTGATTTCTGAATCTGAGGCGGCAGGCTCATTTTTCTCACGAGATGGTGACGGCGACGAAGATTGCGTCTTTGGCTTATTAGAGCCGACGAGTGGTTTATCTTCACGAGGAGAGGACTCCCCATCAACGTCAGCGTCATTAACAATCTAAAATTGAACAAGAGACCGAGTCAGCAATTATGTTGATGGAGTTAGGGGAAAAGTGATTTCATACATCACCTGCGGAATCAGACTCGCCAGATTTCTCGTCCTGATCGACGAGTCCTAAAAGAGCGATTGCAGCGTCAAACTCGGCCATACGTAGTAAAATAGGTCAATAAGAAGCAATCTTGGGTGAACAGACAAGCAGGCGAATGGTGATAGATGAGACAGGTTAGGCTTTAGAGAAGGAAAGCGAGGGAGGGACAGGGAGCGGGTACGGCCCTGCACCCGCCTTTGGCTAGGTACCTGGCATTCAGGAGTCCCCTAAACCCTGTCGCCCTAGCCCTCTAAAGTCAGCTTTCGGACGGTTTTTGAGCTGATGTGGTGAATTGTGTTGTTCTTTTTTTACTATAAGTATCAAGTGTGAGGTTTCGCTATACTTCAATTTATTCATTTTGCTTCAACTCTCGTCTTTTGATGCTACAAAATACAATGATGATCGAGAAGCTCCCATCCTCTTAGTTTACGGTCAGGGGGTAATTCCAGGGGCAATCCCCCTGCCTTACACTTTGATGTTAGACAGCCCTAACCCAGTAATTGCTCCAAATGTTTACTCCCTACTCTGTTCGTCTAATGCGTATACCAATTTAAATCCATAACAAACCACTCCGACAACCACTCAAGAACCCAATCAAAAAATGAAGCAGCTTAAAATGACACTGAGATCAGACACCGAGATCAAGCTATTATATGTATGCCTGCCCAGCCATAGACGTCAAAAATATTTGTAGTTTATCCTGGAATGACTGTCCAAACCTAGACATAGCCTCCTGCACAGCATCCTGCGTTGTACTTGAAGATGCGGATTCAGTGGCTTCAGCTACCCCTGAAAATAAAGGTGTACCTAAGTACTTAGTGGCGAATTCAATGACGGTATCATTGGTGATGTTCATGTGTCGTCCTTCCAGTACCAACTTCTCCAACTTTCCTTCTCTGTCTAGAGTTTTCAGCCCAATCCAATCTTCCATATACAATGCACGATCTTCAAGTTCTGTCAACCCTCCATTAGACTTGTCTGTCTGCCCAAACCACTAAATAATGTTAAGTTTTTCTCTAAAATTAGAAAGTATCGAAGATAACTTACAGCGCTTTCTTTAGGGACAACAGTCTGGTCATCAGTAAACATATACAGAACCAGTTTCTCAAGTAATCTCATTTTTGCAGCATAGGTTGAATTTTTGAGCTGTCTCTCATTATTCACATCCGCCAAAAATGCAGAGTGTTGCAGGTATTTATCAAATCTGTCGAGATCCTGTAGAGTAACGTTCGAAATTAGTAGAGTTTTAATAGTCTGGTTGAAAGAGCGTACCCGATAGTATTGAGCCACAGTAAGCGAATTCTGTGCATACTCTGCATAAGCTTGACTCTTCAGCAGTGCATTACGCCTCCGGCATACTAAATCTCTTGGATTATCACATGGTGGCATATCTTCAACTCCATTTTGCGGAGAGCCAAAAGTCAAAAGATTATATACTGGAGGCGAGTTGCAACGCTCAACGTAAGCTCGCAGAAACAGGCCTCCTTGAGAAAACCCCAGACCATCAAATCCGGCTTGTAGTTCGGAAATTGAAGCGAGCTGCTCACAAACAAAATCAATCTAAATGACAGTCAATACTCTGAGCATTCAATCTTGCCGCATAGAAGTACCTGTTCATTAAGCTTCCCAAATAATGATGCCTTGCTATCCTTTTCGGCATCTTCGTTCAGGTATATACTGTGCACAAAAATTCCGGGATGCACATTCTTAATCAGTTCCTCAACTCTTTGCATTCCACTAGACTGATAGCTGTCGCCTAAACCATGCCACATAACGACTGGCCGTGGTTGGTGTTGGCTATCAGCCGTAGCTGAGTTTGACAGCAAGGCGATAATAGTTGCCAAAAGTAATAATCTCATGTCAGAGTGTTTTCCTGTATTCTCAGCAAACGACTAGAAAATTATATTAGTTACTCTTACTTGGTTATTTTACTGATAAGATATAGCGAAAGGCAAACGGCCAACTAAATCACACTTAAATACACGTGATATCTCCCACGGTTCACGTCATCGGCAGAGATGCAAGCTTGAATTTTAATTTGGCTGCTACCACAAATATGAATTCAAGGTCGACGCCCAAGTCAACATCTTCCGTGGGATCCGGAATAGTCGCTGCAGCAGGTGAGGCTGGATTTGTATCTGTTGCTGCGTTTCCGACTGTTATTCAGCTTTCAAGACCATATCTGTCGGCGTCTCAAATAACCGCGCTCTTACAGCAAACCAACAACGCCCATGGCGCTCGCGAGAGCCAATCAAGATTTCATGCTTTCACCCTGATCATTAATACTGGAAATGAATTACGATTGTATGTTAACTACGCTATAATGTTGAGCAGGCATTATTCATCACTAACGGGTTTGGGTTGCAGTCCTATTCGCACATTAGGCACTGCCATGATTTTATTTCACCGGTTCTATCTATTCAATTCTTTACAGGATTTTTCTTCAACTTCAGATACCGCTTTAGCATGCCTATTTGTTGCATCTAAAATGGAGGATACTTTAAAGAAAATTCGAGATATCTTGATCGCAGCATATAAAGTTCGACATCCTAACGGTCCAGAAATTGCTATAGATTCGCAGGTCAGTCAAATATGCAGCTCAATAGGCTTTGAAACTAAATTTTCTGATAGATTATTGAAGAACAAAGGCGGCGAACTTTGGCACTTGAACGTCAAGTTCTGGAAACTATGTCTTTTGATTTTCGAGTCAAGCACCCTCATCCGTACATTATAAAGTTTTGTCGCAAACTGAGGCGTAAGTTTCCTGCGTTTGGTTAATGGAATCATGGCTGATTGGTGCAGTTGACTCAAAGTTAGCGCATTTGGCATGGCTCGTTTGCTTTGATTCTTACAAAACAATGGCTCCATTGAAGCATACGCCTCACGCTATAGCGCTAGCAAGCATATATATAGCCGCTGCACTACTAAATTGTGATGTGGCTCGAGATGAGTTACCTCTTCAGGAACTTTTGGTGGATCAGCAAGACTATGAAAGTATGGCTAGAATTCTTCAATCATAAAATTATTGCTAACATTATATTGCAGACATCATACTTGAATTGTTGGAATTATACATTGACTGGCTTCCACAGACCACTATATATTCACATTACCGTGATTTGGAGGTTTTTATGACATTGAGAATTGAGGTCAATAAAAGGCTCAGCAGAAGCGATGCGTCATATCCAACCGATAAAAATAATTTTGCTTCTACTGCGCTGAAGACCAGGGATTTCACGATAGGTGACAGAGGAACTGTCCGATTCGTTTTAGATTGGAGACGCGAAAAGGCCGAGGATTTGAATATTTGAACAGTTTGGCTGGGCTGCGCCTGTCTTTTGAAATACTGACTGTATATTAGAACGTAATGCTTGGACATCATCTAATTGCTATCATTGGACTTTAAAAGTTTCGGAAATGAACTGTTAATCTAGTTGACCAATATAAGTATCAGTACCTTTTAGGTCTGAATTACCAATTAATAGGCCTGCAAAAGATAGAACATCTTCAAAGTATAAATGTATTCCTCATTACACCTAGAACAACCAGAGTTCTTGTTTCTGAATGGTCCCGTACAGGTCACTAGAGTCCAAATGAGCGTTCTTTTTTATCTTCACCAGCTATTTATTAGGCTCGACGGTTCGAGCTCTCTGTTGAACGAAAGTCAGATTTAGTCTATCATCGTCTATCATCTCACGTAGTAACTCCTATGTGTGTCCTAGCGATGCGGCTCACGAAACATTTTTTTTTATTCATTTTTAAGGTTTGAAGCTTGCCCTCCGGCGCGCGCGGGGGCCGCACACTCGTATTAGAATTTATCTCGTGCATAACCCGATAAGCAAAATGACGATAGCAGAGCTACATATGATATGAATTAGAGCTTCACCTCCCCAATTTTAGTAGTATTTGAGCAATAGTTAAGAAAAGTAAGTTTATCTACATGAATTCCAATTTTTCTTAATTTTTTTTCATCGGTGAGTCGGTTGACTGAGTCGTAGTTTTCCGCCACGCAGTTTGCCCTACTTCTTCCGGTGGCAGCCCGCGCTTGTGCGCATATCTGATCGAGTAAGCATGATCACATTCAGTCTAGCTGACCATGAAAAGTACTAAAAAACGGTATGATGTGCTTGCCGGGTCATTTTTGTGTAAACTTCTTTGAAAACTTTTTACTTCATCAGAGCACTAGCAACTAGTTGTTTGCAGACCTTCGCGAATCCTTTGACCTATAGATTTGTTCTTTGCGTCCTGTGTAACATCTTGAGCACAGGCATATTTTCTGTATCTATCCGGGGCTGCTTTCGGTATTCCCGTAATATTAGGCTCTTCCGAGTGCACGAAGCACCTGTTGGCCTCTGCTATCTTTAAAAACTGTTACGCGCTGTGCACTGCACTCAGTCTCGTTAATTCATACAGTTATTGATTCGTCGAGAACTGCATTGGATCAAAGTATGAGTTCTTCAAATTCAAGTCATTTTACTAGAAATGTCTCACATTCACCAAGCGAGGGCAGTTCTGTCTCTGAGAAATCCTTGGATGAATTGCCAATCGACAATATTGTGGTCAATGTAAATGATGAGAAAACTGCACTTATTAGTAGTCCTGTTTCAACAGAATCAGGTCTATATCCTTTAGATATAGGATACAGGCCCTGGTTATCATTATTCGGTGCAACATGCGGAATGTTACCCACTTTTGGATATCTTGTTGCCATTGGTAAGTTCCCCTCAGAAAAGCAAGAATAAAAGTTCTAATTATTCAAATTCATAGGTATATTTCAGGATTACTATCAGAACAATCAACTGAAGAATTACTCGCCATCCCAAATATCATGGATTAATTCTATGGACATCTTTCTTACTATTTTCCTCGCGGTTATTGTCGGTCCTATTTATGATGTTGTTGGTCCTCGAGCTCTTATCATTCCGGGAACAGTCATCATGACCCTCGGTGTCATGCTAACATCAATCAGTGTAGAATACTATCAGTTTATTTTGACTCAAGGCGTTCTTACACCTATCGGTTCCGCTCTGGTGTTTCATGCGGCAGCTCCAGCTGTTTCCTCCTGGTTTCAGAAGTATCGAGCAACAGCGTTTGGTATTGGTCATGCCGGTTCAGCTTTAGGCGGCGCTATTATTCCGGTAATTTTCCAAGCAATTGAACCTAGTACTGGATTTGGATGGGCAGTGCGTGGAATCGGCTTTTTCATGCTAGCGCTCTCTATTCTTTGCTGCATTTTCACTACATCTAGAGTTCCACCTCCAGGTTTCCAGAAAATTGACTTCAGAAAAGCTTACATTTCACCATTCACTTATATGCCATTTTTATTAATGAGTATTGCGGTATTTTTTATTTTTTTCGGAGCTTTCATCCCCGTTGCTTTCATTCCTTCGCATGCAGTTGCTCATGGTCTCTCTCGCGAATTGTCCTCCTACCTCATCACCATTTTGAATAGCGTATCCATTTTTGGGCGTATCATTCCAGGAATGTTTGCTGATCGCTTTGGTCGCTTCAATCTGTACGCTATTTGCTCATTTCTGGCTGGAGTTTTTACGATCGCTCTTTGGATACCGGCAAATGGTCCATCCTTAATAATTCTTTTCTCGGTCCTTTTCGGTTTCTTCTCTGGTGCATCAGTGTCTCTATGGCAAGCTTGTGTAGCTGACATTGCTCCTCGTTCTGAAATTGGTGCGTGGCTCGGTACCATCTCAGCTGTCATGTCTTTCGCTACCCTGGCTGGTGGACCAGTTGCCGGTGCGATTATTACCTCAAATGGCGATGAATACTACGGCGCTGCTGTTTTCACCGGTGTACTAATGATAGTTGGCTCAGGATTTACCATGGCTGCAAAGTACTCGCATATGCCTAAACAGTTCTGGACACTAAATTAGCAGCTTAGTATCCGAGATGGCTTAAAGGAAGGTGGAGTTTTTTCGACTGTAGCACTACTACTTTCATGGGGAACAGCAAGATTGATTCTTCGAATTGTCGGTCCGCTAAATTTATTTCTCCCGCATGGTTTTTTGCATGATGTCTGCTTTATAAACTACTCTATAAGATAAGAAACAAGAAACTGGTCTGTGACGATTATCTTGACGCAACCTAAGACAAATATGGCATATGTAAGGAATCTTTTCCTAAGCTTGCAAATGAATTGGACTTTTGTATTTGCATCGCAATAAAATCATCCTCAAATGTGCATATTGGAAAGATAAGTTTTTAAGTTTTCAAAAGATCAAATAAAAAATAATCGACTTCGTTATAAGACTGGTCTCACTGTTAAAAACTAGGGAAACAAGCTCAAATTAGTTAAATAATGTTGATCTTATATCCAAAGCTACCTCACAATTATGATGAGTAGTATCTATCAATCCGTCTTGCATTTGTGATTGATTTGTGCCATCAGTCTCTAAACAACCAGCTTCTTCTAGGTTTAACCTCGTTTATACGAGCAACGAACAGCTCATGATTAAGAACAGTTAAATACTATTTCAACATATATTGGACATAAGTTTCAATTAGCCAAATAAAACTCCAAAACAACCGAATCACGATATTTCTACGACACCGCCAAACTGTACATGAATTGTCTTTCCCCTCATAAATTTTTGAATACAGTAAAACATACTGAAATGAACACAACTAAAACAAACAAATATACTCAAAATAGTAAACTCCATTGATGATGAATAATCGGAAACTTAAATGCAAACCAGTCAATAGCAGTAATTGCAAATCTCATGACAGATAGGTTTTGTTGACGCAGTAACTGGCACTCACTTCACAAGTTTTTCCGACGCTTTACGGAGGATTTCAGATAGTTTATCAAGTTGCCTCTGTGCCTCAAACTGATCTCCCTTCTCAACCGCATCTCTTACTGCAGCCATGGTACCAATCGCGTAGAAGCGATTATCTTCGGCATTAGTGGGTGGCCACTGCTGAGGAGCATATAAAACTTTGCTGAGTTAGTAAACATTCAAAAATAAACAGCTTATATACTTACTATGCTTAAACCACGGCCGCCCAGGAACTCCATCCAAATCAAGTAGATGTTTCGCGAAATTCACCATTCTTGAATTTCGGCTGAATCGATGTTGAGTCATCGCTGAAGTTTCAATATGTCCCATCGCCATCCACTCATTCATCCATTCTCTATTCCATTTCTCCATAGTGTCCGCGCTAGTTGCAAGAATCTCAGCGGCTTCTCGAAGTTTGATGACATCCAGCTTAAGCTGACCCGCGTAAGCTCGCAAATCATCCGAGAGATATATCAGAGAGCGCGCTAAGGCTGAAAAATCAAACGGCAAATTCATCTCATCTGAAAGTTGAATCATCATCGACCCGACAATTTGAGTAAGTAGTCGATGATAAATGTAAGGTTTGCCATCTGAAGCAGTGACTACCTTAATGCTAGGTTTAACAATTTGGGAGCCGATCTGAATCTCTGATGGATCACCGTAGTCGAGAAGCCAGTTAATATTATCAAAACAAGTGCGGGTCGGGTAACCTCCGGGTGTAGTAAAACCAATTTCAATCGATGCCACTCCAGCATGGCTTTCGAATGGTAGGGTGTCCCTATCTACAGTTGGTTAGTATAAAGATGAATCTCGCTAGACATAATAGAACATACCGCCTTCAGGTATTTTGATTGGCTTTGCACCCCACAGTTGCCGAAGAGTAGCATTATGAAAAGGATCGGTAAGATAGTTGAGCGTGTTCAGGAATAACGATTCGAGCAATGGATCGCCAGTGGCATGAAGTACAGTTCCACTCACAGCCTGATCCAGATTAATGTAGGCTGCTCCACTCCTTCGCAGCTGATCAATATTGTCTTCTACCCATTCTGTGGATCCCATCAAATTTTGTTCCGTCCCGTCCCATGAAATAAAATATATAGTACGGCGAGGTCGCCATCGATACTCGGCATGAAGATATCCCAAAAGACGCGCAACTTCGAGCATGATAGCAGTGCCCGACATAGCGTCCGAAGCACCATAGCAAAATGAATCCCGATGTGCACCCAAAATGATAGCTTGTTCAGTTTGCTCCATTCCCTCCAATTTCGCAACGACATTGAATATCGGTTGCCTTTCCTTTTCCACTTGTGTATTGACCAGGTGAACACGGGGCCCATCAACGGACCCGGTATACCATTCATCAACGCCTTCAAAATGAGCTGCCCAGGCTTTGACTTGTCTGCCATGCCCCTTCAAAGCTGATAGGAAAACTTTAGCATTGTCCCATGATATCGGTATACTAGGAATATGTACCAAAGCAGTAGAGTTTTCTTTTGAGTTCCTAGCTGCATATGGAGTTGATGCAAAACCCTCACTAAGAGGATCACCAGGCGCCCAATTCCTTAATCCAGCACTACCACGTTGTGTAGCATATTCGGGAATAGCAGTACCATTAGGATAAGAATCTAAATCTTCAGACGATTTGTCACGAAACAATACAACACCAACAGCCTGATTAATTTCAGCAATCTTTATTTTCAAAGATTCATGCACATAACCGTATTTGCAAAATATTACGGAATCTGCCAATTGAATCTTTGAATCTTTGAGCATTTGGAGGTCCTTTCTAGTGCAGAAATTTCCGTAAACTATGTGACCGGTGACATCTCCGCTGACTGATAAAGCATGAAAAGCAAAAGGTTCATGAATTCCCATACCTTCGACGGCTTCTGGTTCAGTTAAGTTGGCCTTGAAAGTGGTTTGATATTTTGTGCTGCTATCTCTTTTCTCGGATTTCTGCAACAATTCAAGAATAGTGTTATTTGAATTAGGAAAAGTTGAGTATACTTCATATTCTTTCATCTCGACAGTATCGAACGCACTCATGTCAGATAAATAAGACTCAATTTGTAGCGCTATCGCTAAGTCTCCGTTCGTACCTGCCAGATGTGGCATCCGAGTCAATTGATGCAGTTGCGATGAAATGGTTTTGATATCAACTGACTGAAAAAAGAATTGTCGCATTGTGTTTAAGTCGTAACTTTCAGGAGGTAGTGCGTAACCTGGTCCATTCCCTGTAATCGGAATTAAATCTGAAGCTACGATAGCCCACATGCCTATTGTTAATAAGAATACTATGGCAAGGCGCTTTATAAGAATTGGATTTCCAAATGCCTCTAATCTTTTGGTGACAGATTCCGAAACAGCAGAGGCCATCGAGTTGTATTTTGTTGACAACGAGTAGCAGAATGCCGAAATGAAAGTGAATCGCTGTGAAAGGCCTTCAAATGCTCTGATTCTCGGAAATTTGACGCGAGGAAATTTTGGTCTTAGTCGCTTCATTGATTGGAAACGTTTTTGCAGCGAGGTCGCAATTCTTGATTGTATAGTTGGCCGCATGGATCGTAGGGGTGGCGGTTCAATAATGTCCATCTGAACTATTTCGCGTTGCAGAGCAGCCTCCGACTCCGTTGAGGTTCTTGGTGTTGATAAAGTAACTGACGCAGTCTCATCAGCTTCTTCTAATCTCGGTTGATGGCGAACAAGCCCTCGCGGTAGGAAGCTCTGACGCTCTGCGGCAGTTGACGGTGCGTCTGTATTAGACGAGGAAGACGAGGACGGACCAGCTTCATCCTCGGTATCTTCGTAAGGAGGCGGAACAGAATAGAGATATAATCGTGATTTCTCGTCGTCACCATGTCGGTCTGACATTTTTTATCGAAAAGCCAATCGTAGTAGGACTGAGATCAAATGTCTAAACTGAGAGACTATGCACTGCGAATGACTAAGTCAACGCATAAGTGGAAACGCGATTCGATGCAACTATAAAACTAAATATATAAAACCGTTTTCTTCTCTATTTACTCATAAACAAATAATATAGGCAAATGAGGAATTGCAAAATGAGTAGCAGTACTGCTTGAACGGACAAGGACTAACTTTCCGCTTGATCCTTGAATTAGAAGATGCAACCGTACTTCTGAACCCAACATAACTTGGTGCACACTAATTTGGACCACAACTCTATATTTGGAACTTATCGATGCACCCTATTTTAAATAAACTTTGCAGATACGATGTTCGTACGAAGGAAATTGCCAAGCTCAAGCATTTGCTGCAACGTGCACAAACAATCTGCTAAAAACGATTCGCAGTCTTGACGCTGATAATTACACCGTTCACAACAGGATTGGAAATGGTTATATTAATGTCTTAACCAGAGTAGATGCACTTGAACGGTGAACTTAACTTTCATTTCTCAAAGTTTTAAGTAAATACAAAACGGGGAGGAGTAAAGGAGAGTCTCGCGACCAACTAATCAAACTGATCAAACTTAACAAAGACTTAAACAAACATTAATATCATAACGCCTTTGATCTAAACAAAATAAACCAAAATTAAAACATGCCACAAATAACATAACAGCTGAATCGACAGGAAGGGATGAACGAAACTGCGACATTTGCAGGGCCCTCGACCACTCTCAGTTGTCGTTATCATCGTATACCTACCTAAAGTATCCAGCGCGCGTTCGGGTTGTCATTGTAGAGTTGCTCCACTTTGGTGTGAAAGTTGGAATGCTTGATGGAGGAGGTAATGACATTGAAAGTGATGACGAAGTCGTAGAAAGCTCAGTCGGAGTTAGTGTCACTGTAGAAAATCCGATTGGGACTATTGATGACGAAGTCGTTACAGGAATGTATGTACTTAGTGCTGTTGTGTACGTTGTGTAGTCTTTAGTGATTGTAGTAGTCACGAGTTCTGTAGAATATTGTGTCAAAAAGGCCGTCGCTGTCGTTGTTCCGCCAACGACAACTGTATATGTTTTACCAGCGTCAGTCACAGTTATTGTTCTGTATTCAGTGCTGGATGGTTCGGAAGTTTCGGAAGTTTGGGACGTTTTGGACGTTTTGGATGCTGTTGTAGTAGGACCAGAAACCGTTGTTATAGTAACTGGCTGACCAGGAATAGTGGAGGTAGCCGTACTTGTTGTGGTAGAGCTTTCAGTTTTGACTACTGTCGAGCTCGCAGTTTCAGTAGGTTCAACATATTCTGTCGGTAGAACAGTTGTGTACTGGGTAACAGTTATGTATGTCGTCGAATCATCACTTGAAGTAGGGGACGAAGTTGAACCAGATGGGTTGCTTAACCGTGATGTTGCATCCGATGACGTTTCCGCTGCTGCAGATGTAGATTTGCTGACTGTCGTTGCAAAAGAAGCGGTGGCTGTTTCTGTTGATAGAGAGTAAGCAGTTGATAGTGAAGAAGTGGAGACAACTGCTGTTGTTGATGCTGACGATGATGATGGTGATGTGGTTGAAGTCTCTGCCAAGTCATAAGCAGTCGAGTACGAGCTCAAAAATCTCGTCGAATACTTGGTTGATGACTCAGTGACGAGAATTGTGGAGTACTCTGTATTAGAGACCGTCACAGTAGCAGTAGGCGTTAGGGTAGAAATCATAGTAACCGTGATGTACTCCGGCACTTGAGACGCAGACGACGACAAAGATGCTGATGGGGTAGAAGGTCCATCAGAAACAGAAGCAGGAACAGTAGGAATTGTAACAAACGAAGTTTTCACATCGGTACTGAAAACAGTTGAAGTGGTTCCAGTGTAGACGGTGGATACTGTCTGACTCGTCACAGTGACAGCATCGGTAGGAATGACAGTTGTATACTCAGTAACCGTTACATAAGTAATGGGCTCCTCCGAACTTGAAGAAAATGCTGCTACTGAAGATGTAATTGGACGAGCATTTGGATCAACAGAAGAAGCACCAGGCAAGCCTGCAATTGTCGATCCTGGAACTGTGGACGTAGATGTCTCAAAGTCTGTGTGTGTTTCAAATACTGTGGATGTAACATACACCGGAATTATAGTTGTTGTGGTTGCAGGAACAGTGACAACCTCCGTTGGTGTTGCTGTTACCACTTCAGTGATTGTCACGTATGTAGGACTCGCTGAAGAATCTCCAACAATAGTTGAGTATACTGTAGTATAAGCAGTTGTTTCTGCAGTGCTAGTCAACGTCACAAAGTTGATTTTAGTATTTGTGGCGTAAACAGTCTGTGTTGAAGTAGGTTGATCCGTTACTGTTACGGTGACAGTTTCTGCGTCGCACTGAGCTAAAGATTGTTCAGAATTAGCACAATGTGCATGTCAAGATATCATTCGATTAATTATACACATACCAGTGTCAATCAGAGTCACAGTTGTATATATTGGAAACGCAGCATCTCCATTAATGTTTACAATAGGATAAGATGTCTCAGCAGCAGCAGCAGCAGCAACAGAAGCAACTAAACTCAGCGCAAAGGCACACGCTTTGAGAACCGAGCTCTTAATCATGGTTGGCTATTATGATACCGAAATTTGTCTATTTTGTCGCACAGCAAAGCAAAAACCCTGGAGAAAGACCCTTCGCACACGAGGGTCTCACCTTTATATATACCCATCCTTCACTTTGTGTCTCTGGCTTACGGAATAGTTCAGGGAGGCTGGTAGGTGCATTTCGTCGAGGTAATTGTGCGGCTTATCGAGGTGTGCGGCTCAGCTACTTTTAACGAATCTGGTTAGAAGAACTACAGATCTAAGTTAGTGCGGCGTAGGTAAGGTGAACAGGGCTGGCGAACAATCAACTTTCAGAATTTCAAACCCAGCCATCTTCACAGTTGACCAGCCACTCGATGCCGTTGTTACGGATTCTGCCCATATTTTATCACGAGATTTCTGGTTTGCAGGTAACACTGGTCTAATTGGTGCTGGTACCGGCAGTCAGGTGGTCCATGTGCTTTTGCCCTGCATTTGATTACTTTTGAGCGAACAGAGCTAAATTGCACAACTCTACACGCTGCCCTCATATGCGACCTTGTACTAACTGACCGTCAGCATCCCGCTTGCCGAATTCAAACTTTTCAATTACATTGTATTCAGTATTCAAAAAAAGACATTACCCATTACTGCATTACTTATCTCCAAAAACCAAACAAATTATAAAATACAAACGTATACGCTATAGCCAAAGAAATTCAATACCGTAAATTTTAAAGCCCTCTGCCATTATAATTATAAGTAACCAAACACATTCAAATCAACCAATAATTTTGCTCCATCTGATATTCTCCAAAGAATCGAACCGTATCTAAATTTGCTAGATCCCTACGCTGGTATACACGTATCTGAGAGGAGCCATGAACGCTGGCAAACCACTAGCACCATCAGTAAAGCCTTGACTTCCGGGATTCAAACTAGCTGGTGGGATCGTGCTAGACGAGCTCACCATAGACATAGCAGAAGGTGTAGAGATTCCACCAGGCGTATTACTTGAGAGTGACATTTCACGCTCTGATTTCACCTTTTCCTTCTCTAAATCAGTATCTACCTTACAAACTTCAGCAACTGCTTGTAAGGCATATGCGAGAGGATCGCTCATAGCCAGTTCTTTCGATTTCCTCTCCTCTTCCTCCTGGGCAGCCCATTGTTGTGCTAATATTTCATCCGCAACATATTTCGTGGCGGGTGTATGCATTTGTTGTTGTCTTCCAACCATGCTATTGCTTATCGGTGTACCAGGTTTGATATTCTGGTCTAATTTGTCCTTCTTGAACGGAGGCTCGTCTGAAGCCGGACTAGCTTTCGCATTCAAAGATCGTTTTCTTCCCGGAGGCAATTTTAATTGTGAAGCATCAATCTGGGTCGCTGTTGGTGTGTAAATCGGAACACCTTGAGGACTCGTAGCAGGTAATCCAGCTGGTGACATCTTGGTCGATTGAGCCATCATCAAAGCTGGAGATGCCGGTGATCTGCCATTCATTGGCGCATTTGCCATCTGAAGCTGGGCCGCATTGGCTCGCTGATCTGGTACTATTTGATTCATAAACTGATTAACACCAGTAGGAACTGGTGTTGAGGTCTTCATACCCCGACGAGCTGCAGCCGCTCCACCATGAGGTGCAACACCAGGTTGTATTTGTCCAATTCCTTGTGCCGTCATGAAAGGTTGCTGTGTCTGTGGCTGTTGAGGCGGCTGAGCCTGTTGATGCGAGACTATATTCGGAGTTCCTGCGGCGCCTCTCTGTCTTATCTGCGATTGTTGATTAGATTGACGTTGTTGCTGTTGTTGCTGCTGAGGAGAAATAATTCGACCATTTGCATCAAACTGAATCGGTGGCTGTTGTTGCTGTTGGCCCTGTGCTTGCATTTGTGCTTGAACAGACAGATTTTGAAATTGTGCTTGCTGTGGGCTTATTTGAAGAGGAAATTGTTGTTGAGGCTGTTGAGGTATCTGTTGTTGCTGCATCTGAGGAGTCTGGGATTGAGGAGGGACAACCGTTTGCGCTGGTTGAACCATTTGCCCTTGAGGAGGTCGCACAACTCCAGCTTGCATGCCTTCAGCAGCTTTCTGACTTGTCCTGAAATAAGCAAATACTTTTTTCAACTCATTTCGAAATTTCATCATAGACTCTACGTTGAAATAGTAAACACCACGATTGAGCGCCTCCGCCTGTTCCTTATAGGATAATTGCTGTTGCAATTTGTCAGCATATTAAACAGAAAGTATCTACTTAGTTTCAACTTACCAAAGAAATAAGACCTTTAGTAACGACGTCATTTCTCTTCGTGATGTGCACCCATCTAGTCAACCGCTCTAATTGTCTAACACCTTCCTGTAACAGTAAAAATCCTTCTTTGACAGCTTTCTGATTCTCGGGAGTCAACTCAAGCGGCACAGGCGGTTGCCGAGATCTTGCAACTTCAGCAGCTAGTTGCTGAAGCCTTTCGATATCTTGTTTCTGCTGCTCTGAGGTCATTTCAACTTTTTGAGGCTCACTGTTAGGGATCATAGGTTGCTGTTGCATCGATTGTTGAACTGGTTGCTGGCGTCCTACATTGGAAGGAGCCATATTAGACATTCGCATTTGGGGAGATATCATATTCTGCTGCACGTTGTGCGGTTGCTGCTGCTGAGGCTGTTGTTGCTGTTGCTGTTGCTGCTGTTGGCGGAGCTGAACATGTTGCTGTAACTGCTTCTGCTGGGCCTCAAGCATCCATTTTTGCTGCTGTGATTGTTGGTTGGGAATATTGGTTTGCAGCTGTACCGGATTTGCTTGTTGCCTCTGAGGCGACTGACTCAACATTTTATTGTTGAACATAATTTGCTGCTGTGAACTCTGATCATTTGGTAAATTCATGCTGTTCATCACTGGAGTGGTCTGCTGTGGAGCATACTGATGTGGAATATTCATTGACGACTGCTGAGATTGTTGATTTGCGATCATATTTTGCATGTTCGTGGAATTTGGCTGCATCTGGCTCATGTTTCCTTGCTGAGGTTTAACCTGGTTTGCTATCACTGTGTTGCGCATCATTTGCGGAGATGAGTCAGGTTTACGTGCCTGGCGAAGCTGTGCTTGTTGCTGCAGTAATGCAGGACTTGTTTTCATATTCTGCCCCATATTCTGCTCGGGTTTCATATCATTATTCGACTGCTGAGGACCAGTTCCGATTATGGGCTGTTGCTGCTGTGGCTGCAAATTAGACTGCTGTTGTTGCTGCTGCTGTTGCTGCTGTTGCTGCTGTTGCTGCTGCTGCTTTTGTTGCTGCTGTTGATTTTTGTTCTGCAGCTGTTGCATGAATGCGTTACGAAGAATTTGCTCATGCTGTGCATAAACACTTTTGACTGTAAGCATTTTGTCGGGAGGCACTGCTCCATTTTTTACCATAGAAGAAATCTGCGCCCACATATCAACTCCTGCCGGCAGAAACGGTAATAGTTTTAATAGTGACGGTGGTATTTTGCTCCTTGAAAGAATGCTTTTGATTGGATCTGTCTGTCCATTTAACGCAGGTCCTTGTCCAGAGGCAGGGCGACCACCAGCCGGCAAAGCCATCTGGGATGAATTACCAGACTGTTGCGGCAGTTGTTGCTGCATCATTAAGCGTTGTTGAATTTGCGCCTGCTGTTGCTGTTGTTGCTGCTGCTGTTGTTGTAACGTGTTCGGATTAGAAGGGTTATTCAGCATTTGACCTCCAGGTCGATTTTGTAGTTGTTGCTGTCCCATAGGCTTCCCTGATTGTAACTGATTCGGTTGGCCCATCTGTTGCTGCTGTAGACCTTGTTGCTTTTGCTGTTGCATCTTTTGTTGGAACATTAGCATTTGCTGTGCTGTAACAGTATTTCCACCATTGTTGTTACCACCTCCGAAATTGGAGGCTTGTAACGAGGGGCTTTCCTGTTGCCCGGAAGATTGTCCATTACCTTGGGACTTTGTTTGCAAAGGGAGTTGTTGCGATTGCAATTGCTGTTGCTGTTGTGGCTGCTGCTGCTGTTGTTGTTGCTGCTGTTGTTGCCTCTGCTGAAGTGCTAATAATATATTCTGCAATTCGGCAGGATTGGCGGACCGGGCAGCGTGTCCAGGATATTGTTGGTTCAATAGATGCTTTATTTGAGCAAATTGCTGCTGTTGCTGAGGTGACATATTTGCTGCATTTGGGGGTAAGCGTTGATTCTGCTGGGCACTCAACAACTGCTGAGCTACAAACCGTTGAGCATTTTGATCGTTTTGATTATTGACGGTTTGTTGCTGTGGCATGTTTTGTTGCTGTGGTTGTTGCGATGGATCCTGATTGCTTTGTTCCATGTTACGCTGCTGTTGTTGCTGCGACATCGCTTGACGCAATGCATTGGGGTATGAACCGGCAATGTTGAAATTACCGCCCGAGACATCTTGCTGAGCCGATTGCTGCTGCTGCTGCAACTGTGGTTGCTGCTGTGGTTGTTGTTGCTGCTGCGACGGAATGTTAGGCATACCCTGCTGAAATTGAGCAACAGGATTTACCTGCTGCGGCTGCTGGTTCATAGGCATCATTGTGAACATATCATCCGGCTGTTTTCTGTTCTGCTGAAGAAACTGATTCTGCTGCATGGGCATCTGCTGTGGCTGAGGTTGTTGTTGCTGTTGCTGCTGCTGCTGCTGTGGTTGCTGTGGTTGTTGAGATTGCTGTGGTTGCATCAATTGCTGTGGTTGCTGCTGTTGTTGCTGCTGTTGCTGCTGCTGCTGTTGTGGCTGCTGCTGTTGTTGTTGCTGTTGTTGCTGCTGAGCAAGCTGCTGCTGCCGGCCTACAGCAGACACACGTACTGCCTCTATGCGGTTTTTGAGTATTTGGACATAATCATCCTAAACAAAAAGAGTCAATATCGACCCAGAAATTCCAGCTTCTGAAGCTAGGTGCGGCATACTTTGGATTGACCATTTATATAAGCCTGATTTTCGATCTGAGAAGCAAAATGTAGAAGGCGTTCTTTGGTTCCACTTGCAGCATACCGACTAAGGCTCGTAGCACTAAATTAAGAGAAAAGTAAGTGGAGTGCTCGAGGAAAGTGCTTGAATAACGCACAGATTTGCAATGTAGTGCTGGCGATGGGCCGCAGTTAGCCCATCGCGCCAGTTCTCGCCAGGTAACTGCTGGCGTCCGCCAGAAGAGTTCATCAAGAAGGAACTCAAGAGAAAGGAGTTTAGAATACAGACGGGAAAAAGGATCGGAATTGGGTGACAGAGGAATACTTCGGGAGTAATTACACGAACTAAAGAGACTGGCACGAACTCATTTCGACGGGACGGCCTGGGACCCGGGCGGACTGCGGCGGGCAAAAATCAGGGTGAACGGTAACGGCCCTAGCCCTTGCTCGGCGCCCTACCCGCCCACCTCGAGATCTACCTACGTTCAATGATGAATGCAAGGCTTCTTAGAACATAAGCTGCGTAGAAATAGTTATGGTAGAGTTTTGAACAATTAGCTGGTCTTTTTCTGGATTGCGATGTGCTACTTCTGTCCAAAGATCCTACAAACTTCCTGGACCCTAACCTGCCCACGCTCAACTGCGAAGAACCGAACAACGCGTTCGAATTGTGAATGTCAGAAGAAATGAGAGAAAAGTAGATCGAAAGGGGAGAGCAAATTGCTCAACTTTCAGTTTTACGGTTTGACCAACGCCCAATCGAAAGTTCGCTCGCTTTAGATTTTCAGTCATAAACTGACACAAATTCCAGACGTTCTTGCTGCGATTAACGGTCGAACTACTGCACGGGCTCCTTTTCGTTTTCGATTATATCACCTATTTCGTTGCCATGTGCAAGAAGAATCAAACAAAACTTCTATTGCAATTTTGAGCAAAAAGTTTCATTTATTTCTATAGAAAAAGAAAGTTTACAGTAACTAGAATTGCACATTGTTGATGATAGAGACGCAAGCCCGATGCGCCTTGCGTCGTAAAAGTCTGCGGCGTATTTTCTTTTATTTTTCACTTGCGTAAAGGCTCCGGAAGCCACCCAGCGCGCGCATTGCCGTTTATTTTGTTACTGAACAAGTGAAAACTACTCGGATCTGTCTTTCAGTTCCGAGCTCCGAGCGTAACATATATGTTTTTGTTCTCTTCTTCGGATCATTATTATATTCGACCGAATCCTGCTCAATCTAATGTCCTACTCGCCTGCTGCGGCGCTAAGCCGCAATCGTATGCGGCGCATGTCACCGCCGCAGCCGCTCGCTTGGAAAACTACGTTATCCATTTTACGTACTACATAATCTCGTTCATTAGACATATTTACTTGAAGATCTATATACTACCAGCAATTGAAGTAATAACAAATGAATATTGATAAGCGCTCAAAAACTAAAACATGACACAAACTACAGTACAAGTGCATTAAAATTGAAAGTAAATAAAAAGCCTATATTCTCCGTAATACACCAGAGGTCTTTATATGAAAATTACACTCTGCTTCGATCCTTTCGTATTTAAAGTGTTGAAAACACAAAGAGCTGCATGTCAATTCAAGTTAGCCGTCTGACTTATTATCAAAAGGTAGCATTTGTGGCAAACTTACATTGTTGGTCGCTGCAATCGCAATTGAGTCCTCGTGTGGGTGCCAGCTCATATGCAGTATCTTCTTATTGAAATCAGTTTCTTCGTTGTCTCGCCGAATAGGGTTCAATCCACCCATTCCACGCCCTGAAGGCGAAGAGCCACGTAGACCTGGACTGCCGTTTCCATTTCGCACGCCTCGGCCACCAATTGGTGCAGCAACTCCCACTCGTTTGGCTTTGAAAGCGGATTTATCTGCTTGTAGAACAACCTCTGTCTCCTCTGCCTTGCTGTCTGTCGCATTTGGATAGATCATAAAATTATTGTTGTATGAACCCGTGACCACTGATTTTCCATCACCCGATAGCACAACTTCAAACTTATCAAAAATTGAGTCGTTGTCGTACGTATCGCACAATCTGGGACGCAAATGTTCGTGTATATTGATGGTTTTAATTGGATGCCGCTCCATAGCAACATCCCAGATTTTGACTGTCAAATAATCCCGCGATACGATGTACCGTCCATCTGATGAAAATCGTACATCAGATATGGAAGAGATAATTTCTGAGAAAAAAGATCGATCTCGAGGATCTTCCTCCTCTTCAAACACTTAAAACAATTAGCTTTCGATCACGTTCGCTCTGTCAAAGATTACTCACATTTGGCGTGGCTATCACAAAGAGCACTTTCACGCATATCTGCTAATTTGATGGTGCCTTTGCTGGATGAGTATACAAAGTAGTTGCAGCTTGTCGGATGGAACTCAGCTGCAGTGATAACTTCGGTAAGTTCTTCCATGTTCGCAGGCTTTATATCCACAATATCTAGTAACCAGTTAATCATTACTGTAAAGCAGATATTGCTTTGATTTTTGCATACTAAAGCTCTGATCGGATATGTTCAGATTCCATAAATTTATTCGAAGATCATCTCCTGAAATAAATGTCTCTCCGTCGGAATTTACACTAATTGAATTAATGTGATATGCATGTGCGTTGGCGTAAATGCGCTTAGGAGTTGCTGCAATGATTGTGTCGTGTAAAGTCATTCTGGGTAGACGTAGCCTATCCAGTGCAATTGAGCTCGGTAGACGACCGCTCCCACTATCCGAAAGATTGTTCTCGGCCACCACTTTCAAGGATTTTTCGTATATTTTCCATAGCTTGATTGTTTTGTCTGAAAAAAAAATAGAATTTGATCAGCAAATTTTCTTGATTCTGCGCACTCAAGAACACCAAAAAAGGATCGACATACCGTTAGTAGAAATCAAAAAGTGCGCTTGATTCGTTCGTCGACACCATTTAATTTTGTTGATTTTCTCTTCAATCTCTAAGGACTTTAAATAGTCGAATTCTGGCTCGTGAGATTGGAACTCTGTGTGAAATTTATACTCGCATCCTTTTTTCTGTAAATATAAATATTGAGGTTAGTATTTTGTGATTGTTAACCAGGTGACCGCAAGGTAATCAAAGCGTACATTTTCATTACGTTCAAAAAGGACAACGCGACCTCCTTTGTCACCTGTTGCTAGATAATTTCCAGTGTGATCGAACTCGACTGTGGAGATGATATCGGCTGTACAGATTCTATGTCAGTCGCGTACATTAATGCACAGATTGTGACCAGCATATTAGTGGAAATCCATTCACTCAAAATCATTTGGACCCTTCAAATATGCCGGCTGAGTGTTTCGCTCGTAGAATTGCTACATACCTTCTGTGATATCTTCAGTGTCACCTTTGTCTCCAAAGCACCTATATACAGAAAGACGCTAGGTCAGTCACTGACTTCAATAGATTTTTGAACCCTCCCAGGCTTATTTCATGAAATTCCAATGCCAATTGCTGCAAATTCATTGATTGTTCGTCAATTAATTGGAGATCAAAAACTGGAATCGATATGACAAATTTATGCCTTTCATGACATCACACATGACGCTCCCACATCCCACGAAACCTGAGGTCCCAAACAATGCCTGATAATTTTCCAATGCAAAGTTCGTAGTTCAATATCAAAGCAAGGTGACATACTGTGCAAACTTCCAAGTAGGCATATGGCCGTCAGGACCTTCAACCATTCTAGACAAACTTGAGCTCAAAAAGTTGGGATCTCGACAATCGAAATTATTCGATAAATCAATAGTTTCTTTAAAAGCTTAAAACACTATGTCGCCCACTTGTTATGCAAAAAAACACGATAGGCAATCAGCAGTTTACAAAACTATATGACAGCAGAGAAATGGTGATGCTGAGCTTTGTTAGCAACCTGCTCGCGTTCAGACTGACCGCGCTGCTGATGCACTTGTGCTACAGTCACGTGTTTACGCATTCACCTGCATCGTTTCTCTGCGACATACATGTTCATACGAACGAAATTCAAAATTCGTGAATGTGAATAATTCAGAAAAAATGCAAAAAAATAAAATGCTACAAAACCGACACAGTGTTGATTTTCTTTAAAGAAAATATTCTGGATATATCCCAACTTTATCTGTAAATAACAACTAAAACTTTGGTCAAGCATTTGGTACAAAAAGTGCAGATAAAATTAATGTTCATTGAATAACCTTAAAGCCATCAATTGGTGTAGAGAGGTTATCTTAACGCTTGATGTGGGCTGAAGATCAAAAGAAAAGACGACCGAGCAAGAGTTGAAGTGTCTCTTCACTGTCATCAAACGTTATACATTTATATTTTGCTTTAGGAGTGATTTACATAGCATCGTGTATAGAACAAATTGCTAGATACATTTAGTAGCTCAGTCTGAAAAGAATGAATCTTACGAAATTAGGACGTATGGAGCAGCTCCGACAAATCGCCAGGGTAGAAACCGGGCTGTCTACCTGCTGCGGCTTCCCCCCGCATTGGTAACCCCGCGCTCCAATTTATCCCTTTCCCAGCTTAATTTTACATGTCCGATCATAGCAGTCCTACAGACAAAACTAAAGGCGAAGCCAAAGACAAAGGCAAAGGCAAAGGCGAAGCGGAGGTGAGCCCAAACGAACCTAAAGGAAGCTCATTTGCTGCGTCGGCTGCAACATTACTATCGTCCTTTGCTACACCTGCTGCCGTATCTAGTTCATTGTCTTCAAGTGCCCGAGAAAAAACCGGGTCATCGGCAGTACGAAGACCGATCGAGAAGCTCAATGAGTTAAATGAGTTCCTGCCGTCTGCTTCCGGGTCGGCCTCAAACATTACTTCGTTCCGCGCAGACTTCACCGGACGAGAGGAAGAATTAATCTCCAGCCAAAATACACAGAATCATTACCAACAATTTACAGAAAGTCAAGCGTTTGTTCCAGTATCCAATTATGGCGAAATTCCAGCATCGAACCAGACATATACGAACCCAAATGATGGAGATGAAGTACTAGCATTTTTGTCTTCATCAAATACAACGGAGCAGATCTACAGTCCGGTACCTGATACTGCACGACGGGAAGCAGCACCCACCCCCACGGAAGCAGGCTATAACCAAATACTAGCCGATGCGCAAGCTGTGACAGATCCAGCCGAATATCTCCTCTCAACTAAAAACTATACAGAAGAGGTGTGGGGAGACGAATGGCCTGAGCTACAGCTTGCAAAGGCAGATTTGGACAATGGAGATTTTGTAAAAGCCAGAGAAAGAGTACAAAATATTCTTGGGCGCATCAAGGCTCGATTATGATGATGAAATGGGGATTTAGAGCAGTTTGACAGTTGAGCTTTGAAAGAGTGGCTTTCTTATTTTGCCATGTAAAAGAATCAAATTTATTCGTACAAAGAATATGTTTCACTCAAATCCAAATATTAACAATGCAGTATCGAAAACTCCAACCCATGATTATCTTCCTTCATTAGTCTATTGGTTTTCAACGAGATCACCGCATAGCAAGTATTTTCCGGCAAAATGATTTTCCCACTCGTTCAGCGAATTGATTTCTTCTGGAGTAAGATCATCCAGTTTATCCAATGGCTTATCAATATCCGTGAGCATGTCTTGATCATGTTAGTATTATTGTTGACAAAAACCGTATCATGCAGTCATCATGCAGTCATCACATACCTTCATCAAAACTACCCTTTGCCAATCCCCGAGATGCATCACGCCCAGCAAAATTGCTTATACCAGTAAGCACAGTTGTCATGGTCTCAAAAACCAAACTTACCTGTATGGTCCTCCAGGTCCATAGAACGACCGCCCAGCAGTGACATCGTAAACCTTTCCTCGTATGCCCATAAGCACTCGTGGCTCATCAACCCCATTAAACGGCGCCAATGTCTTTGGAGTATATCTTTTGTAAACTATAGGTTCGGGTTTTGATGCTGCCGCACGCTGTGCCCGTTTATGTTCATGATCCAGCCTTAACGATGGAAAGATCATTCGGTATATCTGGTACACGCTGAACAGTACGAGGCATAAATTGAGAAAAGGTATGTATCCAGGAGTTTCTCCAACGGGCGACACAAGCGATTGCGCGTACAGTGACTTTAAAGTCTCCAGCTCTACCATCTTTGTTATTCCAATTTTAAGGGTAAAAATAGGAATAGTAAACACGAATCGGTGCTGGTTTGCGGGGTCGCTTACTGGGTGGTAATATTTAATTCATGGTGAATGAAAATTCGAGCCGCTGCATAAATCAACAAACACGTGAGACTTATGCTCTAATGTAGAATCTCATCTGGGAATTGCAAAAAACTACAATCTTCAGACGAGGAAATCACTTCGGATGACCATCAATGGCGGTTCCTCAGTTTCGTACAAGTATCAATGAATATCTTGAGGGTCTTCCGGAGACAGTGCTGATGCGCTTGTATTCTTCGGTGAGTCAGTTATTACTAGATCAAGCGAAGATCAAACTACTGACTATTTGTTCCTTAGCCCGCAACATGTCTTGCCATATTCAGATTACAGCCTTCTATGGCTCAATTATTTATTATGTCGATTTTGTTTAACGAGAAGCCGTTTCCACTTGAAAAGTTGAATGCGTGGGTCCAAGACTCGAGTCGCCAGTAAGTACTGATCAGATTCTCTGTATATGGTAGTGTCTAAAGGACAATTTGATTTTAGGAAACAGTATGAAGCCATGGAAAAATTACGCAGTATGCATATTATTCACGAAAGTGGTGGAACGATTGCACTTCAAAAAACCTTCAGAACAAGTTTGCGAAATGCGATAACAGGAGGGTAGGTTTTTACAATTTTATAAACTGATCTACAAAAGGTCCTAGATCTGACCCTTTTTTTGATTTATAGCGGAACAAACAACTCTTTTGGTATTCCTTGCGATACTGAGGACAAGCATAAAGTCGACGTAAAGTTTTTGGATGAGCATGCAAATTCACAATGGGAACTAATATTACACTACATGGTGGGCACTGGCACTAGTCGAGCGCCGAATAATGGTGTTCTTCAGCTATTGAAAAGAAGCGGTCTGATGGAAGGAAAGTAAGTAAAATGACTTGGCTGCAAATTATAAAAACTGACGAATTTAGTCCTCCTGCAACGATGCGAATAACCAACGCGGGCTTTCAATTTTTACTTCAAGATGTGAAAGCACAAATCTGGACTCTGTTACTTCAATATTTGAATATGTCTGAAGATCTTCAAATGGACGCAGTCGAAGTGCTACACTTTTTATTCATGCTGGGTAGCTTAGAATTAGGCCAAGATTATTCCCTTACGGCCTTAAGTCCCACCCAACAGATTATGCTGGACGACCTTCGTGACTATGGGCTCGTTTACCAACGCAAGTCTTCTTCGCGTCGCTTTTATCCAACTAGATTAGCGACCACTCTCACATCTGATGCAGCTGTTCTGGTATCAGCTTCTACCAGCATGGATTCAGCTATGAATAAGGCTGATAGCGAGTCTGGATTTGTGATACTGGAAACAAATTTCAAAGTATATGCTTTCACGGACTCACCTTTACAAATTGCAGTGTTGAACTTATTTGTACATTTAAAATCGCGATTTTCGAACATGGTAACGGGACAAATCACTCGAGAGAGCGTGCGAAAGGCACTAATCAATGGTATCACGGCCGATCAAATTGTTGCCTATTTGACAGTACATGCTCATCCTCAAATGCGCAAAGCAGTTCCATTACTACCGCCTACTGTTGTTGACCAGATCAAGCTGTGGCAACTTGAATTGGAGCGTATGAAGACAGTAGAGGGGTATCTATTCAGCGATTTCAAGAACGGGAAAGAATATGACGTTCTTGCTAATTACGCAAAGGACTTGGGTGTTCTGGTGTGGGAGAACAGAAGCAAAGGACTTTTCTTTGTCACAAAAGAAGGCAATCAGCAGATTGTTGACTATTATAGAAGAAAGATACAGGGTCTCGGTTAAGAGGCAGAGCGGCGCACAGGTGCGGCGCACCCTATATTTGTAGATTAGTGTTCCGTGGATTGCATTTAATGGAGTTTTCAATCTTTTTTGGTTTAATTTTTTAATACTTTTATGTCTTAGAGACTTGTTAAGCATTAAAGATCTGTGCAGCCTCAAAAAAGCTACAAAGGCTAGACATCTCCCACTTGGCTGGACATTGATATCCCAAAGCGGTATAAGGTGTGTGGAGAAAGCCCTAAGCCTGCAGACTCGGCGACGCGTCGCTACGATTGCGCATTCGTGTGCATGCTCATTTCAGTATCTAGAGCTCAATCTGACTGTCTTATTAGCTTGTGTAAAAGTTTGGTTGTTGGACTTTATCGGAGTGCATTGCCAAATAGTAAGTGGGAAACACAATAAGGGTGATCGCGAAGAGTGAACAAGAAACCCTTCAACGATTAGATAAGACTGTTAGGGAGTGCTTGATAGCATTTGCCTTATTAAAACGGAAGCTCTTCGCAGATGCCCCCTTTGCTTTCTGCGCAGTCTGAACCACTTCTTGACTCGCAGGTAGCAACAACATCACCAGCTTCTTCAGTCCGACTTCTGCAAAAGCGGAAGACTCCTGCTGCTTCAATTGCGAGCTCTGACGTGCTCAGCAACTCTACTACTGCTACTGCTACCGCTGAAGGCCGATATCAGTATAATTTGGGCTCCAACGATAACGATATTGATTCCGATATAGAATCTGATCGGAGATCTACTGATTCGAGCGATTCTGCAACGTCAGCAGTATTTGAACATATCGATTCAGCAACAAACTCGTTACGAATTGCTAATTTCTTTCGTCCAACTGGTCCTGGCCTCAGCAATCCGCCAAATATCACACCTCCTGTACAACACCAGTCTGCCTCTGGTGCGTTTCCAGCTCAGGGACTTTCCTCTGGTATTGCGGGAAACGCTGGTATTCAATCTCCATCTCTGAGATCTAAATCATCTAATCTCTCGCTCGCTTCATCGTCTTTGAGTAGTAGACCTGCAAGTATGGCTCCCACTACCAACAAGCTCTCATCCAAACTTCGCGGCAAGCCTACGTCTGGCCAATCTGGAGCTCCATCAATTGCTGAATCTGAACAGTTACTTCTTTCGTCTATTAATTCTGAAGGCTATCAAGATGATGCCGATGCGGCGGCTGTTGTTGATCTGGAGCGCGGGAGTCAGTCAAGCGAGCCTGCTGCTGCTCTTAATAATGGTGCCGCTGGAGCTGCTGTTCAATCTCTCAATACTTCTGGTATTCCCGTAGACGATGAGGATGATTCAAGTGAACAGCCATATGTCCCTTCTGATGCTGAAAGAAAGAAACGATTCACTAAACGAATTTTTCTCGGTGTATTAGGCGGTCTTACTGTACTGTGGGTCATTGGACTTATTTTCTATCTTGTGACCTCTCTACGCCATAAAAATGGTATAGTGCCACCTGATGATAATGACTACTATGGCGGCGGCGAGCGAATCATAGAATTAGACGAAGTTTTAAATGGTACATTTAGAGCTAAGCGCGTCTCTATTGCGTGGTTAGATGATGGAATTCCTGGTCATGACGGTTTGTACGCAGAAAGGGACGAGTCAGGAAAGATGTTGGTCGGAGACTACTCAGGTGCCACAATTGACGGAACTAAGACAATCATTGATTCCTCAAACTTCACTTATGAAAGTTCGACCTATCAGATTGCGAACGCATGGCCCGGTAAAGGCTTGCAGAAAGCGCTGCTGTTGACCAACCCCAAGAAAGTGAGTATAATTTTGGCAAAGTCATGTCTTCAGTGCTAACTTTAAAAAGAATTGGAGACATTCGTACTTTGGCATGTACTGGATTCTGGACGTTAATACCAAAAACGTAACTCCGCTTATTCCGGGAGATTTGAATGCTAATGTTCGTATTGCAAAATGGAGTCCTACTGGTGATTTAGTTGCCTTTGTTCTCGAAAACAATCTTTATATCTGCAACGTGACTGATAACAACTCTGTCAAACAAGTAACTGCAGATGGTGACAAAGATTTGTTTTATGGTATTCCTGATTGGGTCTATGAAGAAGAAGTCTTTTCAGGAAATTCTGCTTTGTGGTGGGCCGACAGCGGCAACTACCTTGCATTTTTGCGCACTAATGACTCAATGGTACCTGAGTACTCAATTCCGTATTTTGAGCAGCATCCCATTGAAGAGGGCTCGTATCCGGAAATGGTTGATATTAAGTACCCAAAAGCAGGATACAGCAATCCTATTGTCGAGTTGATGTTTCTTGACATTTCATCATACGAAGTCTTCCTTCCAGAGGTCAAAGACACTCGCAATCTGGCGGATGACGATCGCCTTATTACAGAAGTTGTTTGGGCTGGCGAGAAAGTTTTAACCCGTCAGACAAACCGGGAGAGCGATCTGCTTAAAATTGTTGTTATTGATCCCGCAAAGCGATCAGGTTCGGTGGTGCGAGAAGAAGACGTAAGCGGTCAAGACGGCGGATGGTTTGAAGTCACTCATGACACTACTTACATCCCTGCCAATTCTAGTCAAGGTCGTACTCAAGATGGCTACATTGATACCGTTATTCTTAATGGGTACAACCATTTGGCTTACTTTGAACCAATCGATGCCAAAACTCCTAAAACTATTCTTACTGAAGGAGACTGGGAAGTTGTCGACGCGCCATCTGCTGTTGATCTATCAAGTGGAACGGTGTACTTTGTTGCAACGAAGAAAGATCCTACTGAAAGACATGTGTACTCCGTGAAGCTTGATGGCACTGATTTTAAAAATATCACTGATGAATCCAAGGATGGCTATTACTCTGTGTCCTTCTCAACAGGTGGTGGTTATTTGTTGCTTTCTTACAACGGCCCTGATGTGCCGTCTCAAAAGCTTCTCAGTTTGCGTGATGGCAATGAGACAATGATCGAGGAAAATAAGAAGCTGAAAGAGACTCTTGCTGGCTATAAGGTGCCTGAAACTATTTGGGAGCAGGTAACTCTTGGTGACGGACTAGTGGTGAACACTTTTGAAATACGGCCGAAAGACTTTAACCCGGCAAAGAAGTATCCAGTTCTCTTTCATCTTTATCAAGGACCCGGCAGTCAAACGGTCGATAAACGATTTGCGATTGGTTTTGAGACTCATGTAGCAAGCCAAAAAGATGCTATTATTGTGTCTGTTGATGGTCGTGGAACCGGTTTCATGGGTCGAGAATTCCGAGCGGTTGTTCGTGACAATTTGGGATACTGGGAAGCGCATGATCAGATTCAGGCGGCACGAATTTGGGCATCGAGAGATTATGTGGACACCTCACGAATTGCCATTTGGGGATGGAGTTATGGTGGTTATATGACTTTGAAAACCCTTGAGCAGGATGGAGGAAATCTTTTCTCATATGGTATGGCTGTGGCTCCTGTTACTGATTGGAGGTTCTACGATTCAATCTATACTGAACGATACATGCACACACCACAACATAACTTTGCGGGATACGATGGAGCTGCTATCAAGAATGTCACGGCATTGAAAGGAGCAGTGAGATTCTTGGTGATGCACGGAACTGGTGATGATAACGTGCATTTTCAAAACACGCTTGCTTTGCTGGATAAATTTGATTTAGAGCAGGTTGAGAATTACGATATGTACGTGTTTCCAGACTCTGATCACAGCATCAACTTCCACAACGGAAACAAGATTGTGTATGATCGGCTGGATAGATGGATTGAGCTTGCGTTTTCGGGTGCATTTGTTGACAATATTGACAATATGAGCAGCATATAGAGGTTGTGAGATGGTGTGTCGTGTAGATTAGTATATAATTTTGGGCCATAAGTGGCAGTTTTGTTGAGAGTCTAAATGGGGAGACCTTGTTTGAACAGTCTTACATTCGTGAATGATAGATCAACATTAATGAAAGAGCAGAGTAATTCTCAGCGCACTGCTCAGTGCATTGCTTAAAGATATGTTTAAAAGGTATATTCTTTATTAAAAGAAAGATGCTAAATACTCCAAATCATAGTAAAAACCCATTTCGCATAAACGAGATCGATAATCTTAGCCCGCCGCGAATTAATGCCACAAAATCCTCAGCGTGGATCACAGCTGACGGATCTGACAGTCTCAAAAGAACTCTTCATGTATTTATTGACACCATACGATTCAAATTCAAGCGAGAGGTTGATAAAATAGATACTTAACGCTTGTGGTGGTTGACGGTGTCACACCAGAAGGCAGTCTTGTCACCATCGCCCCAGAAGAAACTAAATAAGATCGACGGTTAGTAGAGGATTCAATTTATATGTAACAGTAAAACAGCTAAAACCAGAGAAAAACGTACTCTTTGTTGCGGACGTTGAGGTAGGCGAACTCGTTAGGAGCAGTGTCCTCATCGTAGTGCTCGCCCTCGTGGATGAGATGGCCGATGTGGGCAGACTCCTGCTTGTAAGAACGGTAAAGAGCACCGATGCAGAGAGGGAGTGCGAGGAAGAGCGAGATCTTGTACCAGAGGTTGGCGGTGGAGCCGGCGTGCTCCTCAACGGCAGCCTGCTCCTCGAGGAAAGCCTTCGCCTTCTCGGGATTGGGCACGTAGATGGGGTGGTAGCTGCGGACCGGGTTGACAAGAAGCTGTCGCGCGGGGCGAACAAGAGCGGGACGCGCGATGCGGGTGCGGAGAAGAGAGGACATGGTTGTGGTGGACGGCGGAGACAGAGTGCGGTGAAGCTCAAATTTGTCCTGGGCCCAGCAGCCGATGCGCGCGGTGGTGTGGTCTTTCTTTTGGTCGGCCCGCCCAAATTCGTGACTTTCTGTGTGAGTCCGTGATCCGTGATCCGCCAATATGAGCGCAGCTGTCTGTGGTTAGGGCCCAGGCGTCGGAACCAATCGCGAGTCGCGACGGCGCGCCCCGAAAATCTTTGGTGCGTGGTCTCTGTACCCTTTTCTCTCGCTCTCTTCGCTCCGCTCTCCTTCTCTCCACCCTCTCCCCTTCGTACTCTCTCCGTCTGTCTTTCCGCAATGCTTTCCCGCTCTGCTCTCCGCCAGACTGCTCGCGTCGGTGTCGCCGTCGCTGCTAAGCGTGTCGTTCCTGCCGTACGTTTTTCCCCCGTTTCCGTAGCATTGCGCTGCATTGTTTTCTTGTCGAGCTAGACAGTCTTCCGATCCTTCCTTTTCCTCGCCTTCTTCCTCTCAATTGACCTCGATTCATCTTCCGCGTCCGTTTTTGCATATTTATTGAGCTGCTTGGGCTTCCGTGAGTCTTCTTTCGGGCGCAAAAGGTCACGAAAATGAGCAATTGGGCTAGTTCGGTCCGCGGTCGAGATTCTGACATAAACTTTTTAGTCTATACAGTGTGTCTTTCGCTACCGTTATGCTCAATAATCTCAATTGGTTTTTATTTTTTATGCAGGCTTATTAGTTTCATAAAGAATGGCGGTTTCTAGCGTTTTCTTACGATATCAGTTGCGGTAGAAGGCTCGGAATGGAAGACTCGGATACTCTCAGGCTTTTGCTCGGAAGTTTTTTTCTTAGTGAGACTATACTAATATGTTTCATTTATAGATTGCTCGTGCCCCTGTCTGCGTTCGTGGATACGCCGATGCTAAGGCTGGTCCCACTGAGGTTTCCTCCATTCTTGAGGAGAGAATAAGAGGTGTCTCCACTGACGCCAACCTTGCCGAGACCGGACGTGTCTTGTCTGTTGGGTTAGTAGCTTTTTACTGTGCTTTTGAAAATTGTTGTCCAGTCCTCGTTATTCAGTTCTAGTTGATTAGTTCAATTGTCGGATGTCTGGTAATTTTTCCTGCTTTTCGGAATCGTTTGAATTCCGAATTTTTGTGTGCGATTACGACAATCACTAGAGCCTGATAATTTGGTGGTGCATCGGTTAATTGTAACATTATCTAACGTTACTAGTGACGGTATTGCCCGTGTCCACGGTCTTAACAACTGTCAGGCTGAGGAGCTTATTGAGGTATGCATTTTCGATCGCTCCGAAAACAACTGATTCTAACGGTTTTTGTAGTTCGCCTCTGGTGTCCAGGGTATGGCTCTTAACCTCGAGGCCGGCCAGGTCGGTGCTGTGCTTTTCGGTTCTGACCGTCTCGTCAAGGAGGGTGAGACTGTCAAGCGTACCGGAAAGATTGTTGATGTCGGTGTCGGTCCCGCCCTTCTCGGACGTGTTGTCGACGCTCTCGGTCAGCCCATTGACGGTAAGGGACCTATTGATGTCGCTGAGCGTCGCCGTGCTCAGGTCAAGGCCCCTGGTATTCTTCCCCGACGATCCGTCTACGAGCCCATGCAAACTGGTCTTAAGTCCGTCGATGCTCTTGTCCCCATTGGACGTGGTCAGCGTGAGTTGATCATTGGTGACCGTCAGACCGGTAAGACCGCTGTCGCTCTTGACACTATCCTTAACCAGAAGAGATGGAACGACGGTGCCGATGAGTCCAAGAAGCTCTACTGTGTTTACGTTGCTGTTGGTCAGAAGCGTTCCACCGTTGCTCAGCTTGTCCAGACTCTTGAGCAGAACGACGCTCTTAAGTACTCCGTCATTGTTGCTGCCACTGCCTCTGAGGCCGCTCCTTTGCAGTACATTGCTCCCTTCACTGGTTCCGCCATTGGTGAGTGGTTCCGTGACAACGGCAAGCACTCTTTGATCATCTTCGATGATTTGTCCAAGCAGGCTGTTGCCTACCGTCAGATGTCCCTTTTGCTTCGTCGTCCCCCTGGACGTGAGGCTTACCCCGGTGATGTCTTCTACCTTCACTCGCGTCTTCTTGAGCGTGCCGCCAAGATGTCCGAGAAGCACGGTGGTGGTTCCATGACCGCTCTTCCCGTCATTGAGACCCAGGGTGGTGATGTCTCTGCTTACATTCCCACTAACGTCATTTCCATCACTGATGGACAGATTTTCTTGGAGGCTGAGTTGTTCTACAAGGGTATCCGACCTGCCATTAACGTCGGTCTTTCCGTCTCTCGTGTCGGTTCCGCTGCTCAGGTCAAGGCCATGAAGCAGGTTGCCGGTTCGCTCAAGCTTTTCTTGGCCCAGTACCGTGAAGTCGCTGCTTTCGCCCAATTCGGTTCTGATCTCGATGCTTCCACCAAGCAGACTCTTAACCGTGGTGAGCGTCTTACTCAGCTTCTCAAGCAGAAGCAGTACTCTCCTTTGGCTGTTGAGCAGCAGGTTCCTGTCATCTACGCCGGTGTTAACGGATACCTCGACAACATTCCCCTCGACAGAATTGAGGCTTTCGAGACCGAGTTCGGCTCTTACCTCAAGACCAACGAGTCTGCTTTCTTGGAGGAGATTGCCACCAAGGGAGAGCTCTCTGCTGAGGGTCTCGCTAAGCTGAAGAGCGTTACCGAGTCTTTCGTCTCCACCTTTGCTTAAATGTGTTTTTTATCAATTGGAATGTAATTAGGCATAAAAAAGTGTGTAGAGAGGGAGACGTGGTTTAAGGAACTAGTAAATCGAAGATTGGCGCACTTTTAGTACGATGCGCAAGTAAGAGAGTAATTTTGTTATCTTTGTTTTTAGATGAAAGTGCCTTTTGTTTAGTTTGTCTAGATTCCGAAACATTTATAAATTGGCATTTATACTATCTTGTTTAATCTTTATGTAGACTATTGTGGCCTTTTTTAGTTGGAAAGCGTCGTTAGTCGTATTTATTTGACAAAGATCTTGGAAGTACTAAAATTGCGATATGGCAAGTGGTAATTCGCGAAGTATGGAGTTGAGGTATTAAGGTTTGTGCAGCTAAGTTTCGCACGGGGAACATCTGACTCGGCTAAAATCTCATCGGCTTAGACGGTCTTTCTCCACCTTATTTCCCCAATCCTTTTCTGTCTTTGTTCACCGCTTCAACCAATTCAAATCTAGTTTTATTTTCTTATCTGATCAAAATAGCTCAAACTGTAGCAAAATGGGTGTTTTGAATTTAGAGGACCAATTGTCGTTCTATATGGCTTATCATAGTATGTACATTGTATCTCTACGGAAATGTCTCACGAGTTTGTTTGCTAACGTGCCGTTTTCAAACTAGACAACGAAGTGAATGTATGGATTCATACAATCTGTGTGCCTTTGATTTTATTTAGCTCTTTCTTGCTAGCAGCAAATACAGGAACTCTGTTCCCAATCTTTCACAGTCACGCTGATGCGTATGCGAATCTCGGTGTTCTTGCCAGTATAGGCTATGCAGTCTTCTATATTCTTCTCGATCCATACGTCGGTGCTGCTGTGGCACCTATAGTGTTAGGATTTGGGTACTTTTCTACTAAGTTTGTGATGGATTATGGAGCTCTTGCGAATTACATTGGAGGAGCGATCTTTATTGTTTCTTGGATTGCGCAGTTCGTTGGACATGGTGTATTCGAGAAACGAGCGCCTGCGTTGTTTGATAATTTAGTGCAAGCATTAGTTCTTGCGCCATTTTTTGTGACTTATGAGTTTGTTTTCAAGTACGGATTTCATAAGGATTTGCAGAAGCGCCTGGATATCAGAGTTAAAGAGCGAATCCGGCAATTCCGTGAGAAAAAGACTGGAAAGCGCGCGGCTGTTGATACGAAATAATGAATACGTTATCCTCTTTGATATCCATCAAGCTTCAAGAGGTTTGTCTGTTCGTTGAGCGTAATTTGTATTATGAGTTGAGTTGGCAGTGATTTCTGGGATGGTCGAAACATGATTGATCTTCGGTAGTATGGTCATGAATGAGGCAATACTATTATTTGGAGTTAGGGTAGTTTCAAGAATAAAGATAGTGGGAAGCCTGTTGACTGTGTAAGTCTTCTCTATATTTTTGTTATTTTTCATTTTCTCTTTTTCTCGAGATACTGTGTGAAAACGAGAGACAATCGAGAGTCGATTCGCCTTGACACTATCATATTCTTAAGATCAACAAAGGTTTATTTTTAAATACTTTTGAGATCCTCTTCTGTCAAATACTGTCAAGGCAGTTTATCGTACGCAGATGTTCTACCGATAATTCAGTAATACGTCATTGTCTAGTAAAGTATATAATTTCTGCGTATTTGTATCAGTATTCCCTATTTGGTAATGACAGCAATTTAAGATTTTGTTTCCATCATAGAGGTAGCGCATGCAACCTGCAACCGAGCGTTACTATTCCTTGTAATGATGGCAATTATGTGGTGCCAGGTATACCAGCAATTGTGACGTGGTCTTTATGCAATCCGTTAAGCAGAAACGGTGCGAAATAGTCAAAGATTTAATTTTGATGACAAAAGGGAATTCGTTAATTTTTATTGTGTGATTTGATTTTTTGACCCTTTTTCTATGCACAACAGCCGTTGTTTTCTCGTGTTCACAGATCTTGAACAGTGCTTGGCAGAAATGATATGAAATGACGGTAATCGACTCGGAACGGAATCTGATAACAGCTTTTGGTAAAGATTATATAAAAGCCTAATGGAATACTTTTTTTGAAATTGTAAGGCTCTCGGATTTTTTCGAGCGAGAAAACATTTGAGGTTTTAAAGAGACTTTTATCACAGATATATATTATTCCAAGGTGACAATAGTTAGCTGCATGAAGCCACTGATGACCCTTTAAAACCTTGGTGTTTTTCATTCGTACGATTAGCTGTCAACCACTTTTTCCAACTCTTTCTTTGAAGTTTTTTTATAAGTATCTGATTTGCTTTAGATGTATTAAATGTCGTTTTTTAACCGAAATATCGAAATTCAATAATGTGATTGACGGCCATATTCAACAAACGGCAAGCACGTTCACAGTCGATCAGGAACGAGTAATTGCATCAAGCAACTGCATGTTTTAAGCCACGCGAGGAATCTCGTTTAACGGCACGAAATAGCGTTTCACAACAAACATTTTTACAGTTTTGAATAGTAAAATGCGGCAGACTTGAAAGCGCGTTTGTCGCCGATCCGAAGCGAAATGTGAAATCATTGTATGATTCCACTTTGGTTATCGCTACGACGACGGCGGCGACGTTTGTTCCGCAAGGCTTATCGTAACGTTAATTGCTGCAGATCGCTTGAGTTATATGACCACATATATGAAACATATAATTTATGGTAATCAGCAGGAATTAATACAAATCAAATTCTATGAATATAAATAATTTCTGTTAAATTTTGTCTGAAGAGTAAAAAAGCAAGTGTAATCCTAGATATTCGTGGCGACACGAATCAGGAACAAACAACATTTAGCAAATAAAAAGAAAACAATGCAAAGCAAATATACCCAAGCAACTCCCATTCCCACGTGTCAACAGCTATAACCACTTTCATTTATGCTGTTTCTCACAGATAATTAATCCCAAACGATAATAAAAATAAAAATAATAGAAACAGACCCTCGCTTAACCTCCCTTTTACCCTGAGCCAAAACAAAACAAGAACCACACCTTCTCGTTTCTCCACATTTTTCACTTATTCACGTCAAATTGAGACATTATCATTTCACGCATTTCTGATTCTAGTAGCCAGCGAGCCGATCGGTCCCGCCAACTTTAAAATACTCCCGTTCTATTGTCGTAAACTTTGACATGGAACATACATCCGCGCGAACTTTGAGAATTCTTGCATTTATCGCTCCTATGAAACACCGACTGCCATGCATGTGGTGCTAGTAGACACTGCCTTGGATCAGGCAGCAGCAACGGCCTGACGACAACTTTCTGATCCAAAATGCTTACTGTTCTTCGAGCCATCAACAAGGATTTCGTCATTTGTAGGTGAAGATAATTTGGCGGCATGCGCGTCCGCTCCATTTTCAGATCTTGCCTCTTCGCCGGAGACTCCGAACGTCCGCCGCGGCTGAGACTTTGATTTTCGCGATGATCCAAAGCGACGCTGGTAGAATAAAAGTAGATTTCCTTTTCCATGCGTCTTGGACGACTCTCTTGTGTTTATTGAGCGAGCTTCGTCTGTGGATGCATCATTAAGATTGACAGTAGGAGAAGGTTTGCGCTGAGATGATGCAGACTGTCGTAATCTTGTTTGCGAGGTTCCCGAGGAGTGACCGGAAGATGATCCTCCAGTTGAAAGCACCCTACTGCTTTCTTGCACAGACGATTTTTCTAGTCTTTTGCGTCTTTCAAGGACGTGAAGGTAGTCTGCAATGTAATAGTCGAGCGTCCGCCACGCGTAGACGGCAAAGTCGTACGCAAGAAGCATCACCCCCGGACCAATTAAAAGAAATGCCATTGCAAGCTGAATAACAGAGCGTTAGTTATAATGCAATAGAGCGCAGATCTATCAAATCTGCTTACCGAAACTCGAGTGATCCACCATTCCACCACTTTGAAAACACTATAACAGTAGTCCATCATTGCCGCTAGCCGCCCGAGGGAGATTTCTCAGATTTGTCGATAGGGCACTGATACACCGGTACACTGATAGGAACTAGCGGAACTCAAGGAACCAAAGACAAAGAGAACACTGTGAAACGGGAGGTGATAAGAGGAAAGGAAGGGAGTAATATATAGTCGTTCCACGAGCACGCCGAACTCGCGGTGGTTCAAGTCTTGGTACTCGAGCACTATATTAATTTAATCGCAGAAGTTTAAAGTTTTTCTGAGTCTGTCGGTGCGCTAAGCCCAATCGTTGCGAGCCGCATTCGCTTCGAGATTGACGTTGACGCGTCTGAGGCTCACATTTTTAGTCCCGCTTTAACGAGAAAATTGTTTACCAGTTTTACTACTACTTGCCAATTATTTTTTTTCAGATTTGACTGTTGTCACTCAGAGAAAAGGTTTTGATGTCCGTGACTCCGGCTAAGTCAGCGCTGCCTGTTACGCTGGTCGTGGCAGCCACGCATTCTTCGCTGGGAATTGGTCGTGCCGGATCTCTGCCCTGGCGATTGCCCACGGACATGGCATTCTTCCGCTTGATCACATCGTCACAAGGTGCCCCTGAAGCGAGCCGTAAATCAGCGGTCGTCATGGGCCGCAAGACTTGGGATTCCATACCACCCAAATTCAGACCGCTGCCAAATCGTGTCAATGTCGTTCTCTCGAGATCAACGTCTTCTCATGGGTAAAAACTCATTTTGTTCTCGTACCATTTTCACGTCACTTACTTGCTTATTTTTATGCACGTGCAGACCTGGTACCCACACTTTCTCATCACTGGACTCTGCACTAAGCGCTCTCTCTCAGGCTGAAGAGAACGCAGAACTTCCACCAGTGTCAAATATTTTTGTCATTGGCGGAGCTGAAATTTATTCCCAGGCATTATCACATCCCGCTACAACTCGTATACTCTTGACCACTGTCTATCCGCCCGAAGAATCTGCGCTTGAATTAGACACATTTTTACCCGAGTTCAGAACTTCTGGAGAATGGACGTCCAAATCTACTGACGATTTACGAAAATATATCACTGAGGAACTTCAGAATGAAGAAGCTTCCAAATTGCTTCCCGTGGACAAAACACAACTAAGCGAAAAAGGATTCCAGTTTGAGTTCGCTCTTTGGGAAAAATCAATGTGAGCACTGTTCTGTCTCTCAGTTCACAATGCGCATGCAAAACAGTTTTCTTCATTTTTTGGGCACACAAATGCTATTCTGACTAAAAACGATGTGGGAGGCCTATCCATGTTGTATGTATTAAGCTTTTTCTATGCTTGATGCTCGATGGAAATCCAATGCTAAAGATCTTGTATGTTATCGTTGATACTGTCTCATTTGGTTTGAAACTAATTCTATGTGCAGAAACCTGCCGTTGACCTTGGAAAATTGCAATCAACAAGGCCGTACCATTATCCCGCTATAAAGTCTGTACTTTTACCTCAGTACATACTGCAAAAAGACCTCATACATTTGACACAGTATCAACGCAAATCTTCCATGCAGTTTGGATATAATAGAATGTTTAATTATGATTACATGGACCGGGTCAATAGACAAGACAATCGATATAATTTGCGTAGGAGATGTAACACTTTGAAGCATGTCCAAAACGCTGCATTATAACGAGATTTTTCAAAAAAAAAAAGTTATATTTGAAAAAATTGGAACTAATCCGCATAAAATTATATTCAATTTGAGATCATTGTTTTTCAAACTGGATTATACACATTTGAGCATACTCTGTTATCAGATTAGTCTCCTGTATTTGATTTAACTCTTAAATCCCATGCATCTACTTTGAATTAGATGAGAAAAGCTCTGGCTTTTTGCTTGGCGAAGGAAAATTTTTGAGCAATGAGTAGATATATTTGGAAATTTTAACCAATTTTTTTTTTACGTAAAGTGTTTTCTACATCGTTAAATTCTAGAAATTTTGTACGACTGGATTCCTCCATAAAGCTTCTTAAATTTTTTATCTTCATTTTCTTAATTTTTTAAATTTTTTTACTTTTTTTTTTTTTTTTAGCAACAGTTTTTTTTTTAGCAACAGTTTGACGAGCGTGAGGTTGCAAACTTAATCTGAGACCACCATACACCCAACCAGCGAAGTGTAGAGTAAGAAGAGAAGTGTACTCGATTCATCAAAGTCGGCTTTTTTCGATAAAGGCAACACTTCACTTCACTTCACTTTACTGTAAAAACAAAACGTAAACACGATGACAATGTATTTTCTGCCAAAAAAAGTATAACAAAATTATAGAAAATAAGTATAAATTGAACAATGTAACAACGCCATCTTAACCCCTTAATTCATTTCAATTGACCATCTATGATTACTCGTCCACCCGTACTCTATCGTGTTTGTTGAATATTGCTGATATTTGTGCCAATTTTTTTTATTTTATTTTGTACTTTTATATCAAGGACCATTTATTAGGCATTGACATACATAACTCTAGTACGGTGACAAAAGACCATAAGAACTAACTACTTCACTGAATTACCTGCATAAAAATTAAAGTAAAAATCAAATTAGTAAAAACAAAACGAAAACGAAAGACCATACCTTTCTCTTTTCTTTTTTTATCTTACTTTCTCTTTTTTTTTTTTCATCTTACTTTCTCTTTTTTTTTTCATCTTACTTTCTCTTTTCTTTTTTTATCTTAGTCCGTCCGGCTTTTTTTTTTTTTTTTTTTTGCAGGCGGCAAAATTTTTTTTGATTTTCTCTTTGCAAGTCTACGATGCTGCGTACATCAAATGCCTTGGTGGCTTAGTTGGTTAAAGCGTGAGTCTCATAATCTCAAGGTCGTGGGTTCGACTCCCACCTAGGGCACAAAATTTTTAACTTCCACCTAAAATTTAAGGTTTTGTATAAACTTTAAAATAATAAAAATTATCAACTCAACAACGCTTGATAGTTCACATTTTTCATAAAGTCAAGGTTCTCTGGGTTCCCGGACACACAGCGATTGCAGGCAACGAAGCT
>JAJLXV010000044.1:0-85582 GCA_030571435.1 Myxozyma mucilagina
TTTTCTCCGGGTACTAGCCCTTAAGCTGACAGGATGCTGGTATGCTACAAAAAAATCAACTTCCCCATCTTTACCACGCCCATTGCATCTCGTTCGCCCAAGTGCCCTTCATGTCCTGCTCTGACGTTGCCTCTGATCGAATGTGACAGCGCGCAAATCGTAGTGTAAGCAATGCGCAAAAAAGGATCACAGCTGTCAATCAAATGAACCTGCAGTTTTGTCAGCGTACTAGTCAAAACTAAGGCTCATGAGTATATACACTGTAATTTCACAAATATCTTCAGAAAGACGCTGCGCATCAAGATGCATGTGCACTCTTGGCCACTAATCGTAAACCACCGTGCTCGTAAAACGCAGCATTGTAAATAAGAAATCTAGCCAGTTAATACACCTCAAGAGAGACTCATGACACCACTTACCCGAACTTTGTGGAGTAAACTAGCCCATTTCTAATGCATGAGAAAAACGAGAAATAACGAGAGAAGAAGTGTTATCTAAGAACACTTTAAGTGAGAGAAATATGAAAAGATAGTAATCAAAAAAAGGTGTAGAAACACTGAAGTAGAGACAGTTTTGTAGAAGAGTCAGAAAGATATTGAGAGAAGAGCGATCAGCCTGAAGGGTAGAAGAAAGAGAAAACAGCGGGCGGCACCCGGCCTTTTTATAGACGTTCTGATTGGAAAACGGGCCAGTTGCATCACGCAAAACAAAGTGGACATGTTGCTTGATACGGATTAGCGCAAACATCTCTATCATGTGCTACTCTGACGCGCCGCTCGAATTGGTACCACGCTCGCCCTTGTGCGACCCAAAGTGCCTGTTTTCGTGCCACGAGCCTCGCACCGTCTGCCATTTAGCTAATTCGTTGATTGGTATTAAATCGCTGCTCAAAATCTGGAGATTCTGGCTGTGGTACAAAGCTAACGCGTAAATGAGCTATTAGAACGCAAAGGTCGCGCAAACTCATCGCAAATGGGCTGAATTCCGCAAATCTCAACCATCTTCGTTGCTTGCTCGTTTTCCTATTACTGCGCGAAACTCCGCAAAAGTAATATGACTAAATTCGACAAGTTTTTAGCTTTCGCTTCGATTTAGTAGCATCAAAATATATACATTTCTCAGTTTGTTATGGCTACCCAAACATCCTGGTTTTCGTCTCGATCCAGCTTCTTGATCGTACCCAAACTGCCCATTCAGACTTTCCCAGCTCCAGAAATCAAACAACCTCGGCCAGCAACTCAAATCCAGGTCTTTCCCCTCTCTTTACATCCTCAAATCCATCCGCTCGTCAGTACAATATTCCTTTTATATCACCATTCGTACCTTTCCTTCAATCATCATACATATTTCCCTGGTTCCCCTGGTACCTGGTGCGAACTCATAACTTCGCCGTCGGCTGTCGGTATTTACACATTCTGACTAGCACTTGTTTAGTCAACATAGACATGTGAATCGATGATGCAATAGGTATTGGATGTCTCAGAGTATACTATGATACCAAATTTTATGAAGCCGAGGTTTAAAGCTTATACCTGTGGCTTTTGTTTACCTTCAACATTGACGCCCCCACCTTTGTCAGACGCCTACGAGTTTCTTTCGTATTATGCAATGACTGTAAAATAAAAAGGCAGAGTTAAGCTAAACAGAAGTACCACAGCACATATTCATGGAAGTTTCGTGAAATTTGTAGTTTATTCAATTGATAGTTGAGGAGTCTAGTAAGCTGCGGTTTATCGGTAATTATTAAAAAAGAGAATCATAGATCATTTCCTTCAAAGTACACGAACAAGATCAAAGAAAGAAGGAAAAAGAAATGACTATCACATATCGAATAATGTCTTTGTAAAAAATCACAGCCAAATTAAAGACAGATGACAAGTAAATCAGTGAAGCACTTGAAAATCAAATGAACCATATTGCACTCAACATGACATACATGAATGTATATCAACAGAATAAAGTAAGATAGGAGAACAGAAAAACAGAAAGAAACGCTTTTATTACCGATTTTTCAGTTAGTTCTGATGAAAAATTGTTTTCGAAACTGAATGAGCGATAACATGTAACTTGAAGGGGCCAAAACTTATTCAATGTAAAAGAGGCATACAGAGCTCGTCGAAGCACATCATGTATATCCCTAAATCATGCAAAACGTAAAGCTCGTCGAAGCACATCATGTATATCCCTGAATCATGCAAAACGTAATAGAACCAACTCATGTCCGTAGTCATATTTAAAAAGAAATTGAGGGTGCAAACATTTTTTATAAAAATCATCATCTAGTTTGGTTTGGCTATTTGCCTGCATAAAGCTGAAAGAACAAGCCTCAGTTATAATATGTAGTGGCACAGGGTGATTTTACAGATTTATTATCCTGAGAAAGTGTGCTTCGAACGGAGATATTTTGAGCCGCAGCATCAAAATCGGGAAAGTTTGATTTTATGAACCAAATATCAGAATTCTTTGTGGTTAATTATAATTACATAAAGATTTGTATTAATAGTTTTGGATATATTCTAAAACTAAAAATAAATCAAAAAATGTCAAATAGAAGACCGAACGTGTCATGGAATCAGCAACGAAATCTTTTTCCTCAACAACCATATTTTCAGCAAAGACAAGCACCACCCGCAGAACCAGTTGATCCAAATGCGCTGAGTTTACCTATTGACCGAGCCCGGATACGCGGAGCAGCTGTACGACAACCTAAAGAAATTACTTGTTTTTCATACGATGATGATAGAGAGCTTCATCATGATGCGTCGTCTTTGGGATACTTGTATCTATTGAAGGAGGATTTAGCTGCGCAAAATGGATATAATCTCTCTGAAGGGTTTGAAAGATTTAAAAAGAGAGACGAGGGCATGGATGAACATTTGGATGGGTTATTACTTGCTTTGATTAAGCACGAGAAAGAGCACGACGGCAAAAAGACTGGTGGTGATATAGTTACCTGGAGAGGTTTATTGACCAAGTTAATGTGCCTTCCTTATGAACGACGAGGAGACTCAACATTTGAGATGAATGTCACATATTTCGATGTATGTTTGTAAACAATTTGGCTTGGTATTCAAGAGTCTTTGCTAACAATTTGTATAGGGACAAATATTCATCGAGGAAAACTTGGAATACAAGCGTAGTCATCAAGAATATGAAGATGAGCGAAGACAGTTAATGTCGTACTGGGGTATGTCTATTTTTGGATTGCTTAACTTCTGATTTAGTTTAACAATGATACAGGTTACAAATTTGAACAGATAGCTACAATTCCGAAACCATGGGGTGAGTGCACTCGCGAAGAAATTGAGAAACGGACATACAAACAAGTGACAAACAACAATCAATACTGTTCTGTAATTCGATCAGGAATCGGTAAAGTCAAACTTATTATTGGTGGCGAAGTCGACTGTGCAAAAGATTATAAACCTGATGAGAGTGACAATCCGGATAACGATCCTGAACTATTTGATAATCCACTTGATCATTACGTTGAACTCAAAACGAATCAAATTATTAGCAGTGATCATGCAGCTCGAAATTTTGAGGACAAATTATTACGAGTATGGGCACAATCATTCTTGCTAGGTATTCCTAAAGCCATTGTTGGATTTAGAACTAGAGAAGGATATTTACAAACTTTCGAAGAATTTGAAATTCAAAAAATACCCGCTATGATCAAACGAAGTAAGTTTTTTAATCCAAGTACTTCATGGGATGGTAACGAGGCTATTGCTTTTTTGGCTGCTTGTCTGCAGTGGATCAAAAATTCAATTCCAGCTGAAGAAACTGGAGAGGTCTTCAAAATTAGATATCTCGCAAGATCGGATTATTTATTACTGATGAAAGCTCCCGGGCAAATGACGTTCTTACATCCAGAATTCATTGCTTGGAGAAAGGAGCGACAGAGCTCTTCGAAAACATAATAGTTGGAATTTGTTTGTATCAGGTCACAATGTATATACTTTGAGGATAAAATAGTTATTCGGTACTTCAAGATGAGAAATACATTTTTCTGGTCTATAGGCATGCGTAAGGTTTAAATAAAGCAGTAAAGACTCTTATACTTTGTCAGTGTCCACAGCTCTTATCCAAACAAATAGGTAGGAAAACTATCAGAAATTACTTTTGTATTCATTTATTTTTTAGTGTATGCACCAACCCAGCAAAACATGACATTACAATATTTTACACGACAACACCGGAGTTGCTGGCAATACGGGGCCACAGATCAGCACACTCCTTTCCAACGGGGCCAGTGATGGCAGATCCCTTCATCTCACCCTTGGGGTTGACGATGACACCTTAAGTGATGTTAGTATTTCGTTCGGATATTCTATGAAGTAAATAACTACATACCAGCGTTGTCCTCGAAGTAAAGGTAGACACCATCTTTTCTTCTCCAGGGCTTGGACTGACGGATGATGACGGCAGGCATGACCTTCTTACGAAGCTCAGGCTTTCCCTTCTTGACAGTGGCCTATATCCATAATTAGTCTTCCCATCCTAACTAAGCAAATTTTGAGTAATCGTACCATAACCATGTCACCAACACCACCAGCGGGGAGACGGTTCAATCGAGCACCGACACCCTTGACGGAGATGATGTAAAGGTTTCGCGCACCGGAGTTGTCAGCGCAGTTAAGAATGGCACCGACGGGTAAACCGAGCTGTAATTGAAATCACGTTAGACACTATTTTCTTCATTTTATCACAAGAGTCCATCATTTTGCTCATAACGTGTAATCTCAAGTAAACGAATTCGTAACATCGATCGCGTTTTAGATGTTCAATCGGGTTCTTGAGTACGTCGTAAAAGCGCCGATGATTACTGATAAAAATATTGTTGAATTGCGAAACATACCGAAACTCTGTACTTCTGACCAGCGGCTCCTATGAACAACAGTTAGAATATAAAACCCTCCCTGAATTTACATTTGCGAGTAATGAATGTAGAAATCGGCTTGATACATACCAGACATTTTGTATTATGTTGATTTGGTGATGGTCGACAACAGTCAGAATTCAGACCTACTTTGGCTCGACGCTACTCTCAGAGTCTCGCCGGAGCCCGCGCGCTTGGGAGTTACAGCCTCGCTGGATCTGAACCTGTGACTGTGACTGCGCTTTGCAAAGCCCTATAATCAAATTGTAGGGTTGTAAGTAGCGCGCTAAAACTAAAGTTAAGGTTTAAATGTCATCCCCCCTGAATCTTATTTAGTTACATCGACTGCGATGGTGCCACAAATTTGGCCTTGCTCTAGATAATCTATTGTGCCATTCTAGAACATAACACTTCGCAACCCAATAAGCCATACATATAATCGTAGAAAATCGCTCTGATTTAGTTTATACTTCATTTGTTGTTGACTACTATAAAAACGAAATCTATTTACGCTCAAAATACTTTATCACTGGGGTGGTCGATACAATTCGGTGAATCAATACGAAAAAAAACACTAGTTCTGATGATTAAGCCTGATACATTTCTAAAATTTTAGTTTACATTTGACAAAAGGCGGTACATCTAGTCATTAAACAGCTGAGGTTGAAGCCGTAGTAGTGGAAGCTGTCTTAGGCGCCTCATCATCGTCCAAATCCATCATATCGTCATCATCGTCTTTATAATTGTGAATATCACGTCGTCCGCCTTCTCCTTCATCTTCACTGTCACTAAGTTCACCATCTTTCTGAATATGAGCGTCCCAGGCATCTTGTGTTCCACCTCTCATTTCTTTTGCTTCTTCAGTGTCTTCTTCGGGCTCTTCTTCCGGCGCGTCTCGTGGAACGTCGGTCATTTGAACACTAGGAGCAAACTTTGTTCGTGACAGGTTCTCCAAAACAGTGTGTAGAATTCGGTCAAGATACTCGTCGCTGTTGGCATTTTGCATGTTGGACGGACGAACCTCGAGCTGGTAGTCCGGACCATAGTATTCATAGTAGTCATTGTAAGGAATTTCTGTATTATAAGGTTAGCAATTATGGAGAAACAATAAAGCGGCAAGTACGTACCAGGACCAACGCTCTGTCCAACCAACAATCCAGTCTCGTATGTCCATGTACGAGCAACGTTACGCATAGTGTAACCGCCACCTCCAACAACCAATGTAGGCAAGCCAAAGCTCTTCACAAAGTTGACGCAGTTAGCGTGACCCTGCATACTAAGATTAAAGCAACCAAGACGATCACCCGAGAGTGAATCACCTCCGCACTGGAGAACAACAGCCGTGGGTTGATACCACTCCATAATAGCGGTAATCGTAGGCTGGAAAACTGATTTGTATGTGACATCATCAATACCATCTCTTAAAGGGAAATTGACAGCATAATCTTTGCCCTTGCCAATTCCAGTGTCTCGTAGTTCACCGGTACCAGGGAAGTATTCACCATACTTGTGAAAACTGCAAGTCATCACACGATCAGTGGTGTAAAACGCCTCTTCGACACCATCACCATGGTGAACATCAATATCAATGTACACAACACGCGGATGATACCGTAATAGCTCCAAAATACCAAGTACAATATCTAATCAGAATTAGCTTTCTGCTTCGCACCAAAAATCAGCAACACCAGCCTACCGTTCACATAACAGAAGCCACTTGCTTCACTCTTCTTTGCGTGATGTAACCCACCAGCCCAATTGATAGCAATGTCGCACTTCCCCCGATTAAGCCGAGCGGCACCCTCTGCCCTAAATGTTAACCCACTACTTCCAAATTCCAAGATCGCGTTTCATTTATCCGAAACTGGTATTACTTACCCATACTGCCGCCACCACTGATACTGCAAAACTCGAATAAACCATCAAACACCGGGCAATCGTCTCCCACGTTAAATTTGACTTGCTCTTTGGCAAACATCTCCATGTTGTCCGGAGTCACTCTGGAGAGAAAGTCAACGTATTCGTCTGTGTGAAACTGACACATTTCAGGCTTCGTAGCTGGTTTAGCTCGCTATCAAATGTTAGACTGTACAAACGCAAATGAACCAACTAGTCACATACATATATTTCCATTTTTTTGTACAGACCGTAATTCATCACCAAACTGTGGGCCATCCTTATTCTGTGAGGTTTCATAGGATGACCGGCACCGTACGCATAGTTTCCAACATCGGCTACATAAAGTTAGTAATACGACTAATGTATAAAGAGAGCTATGAAGCGGCACGATAGGTCGGAGAAGAACGCAAGAACCGCGGGGAGGGGTTTCCACCCTCGAAACATCGCTAACAACGAACAAGATCTCTGAGTACGTACAGTCATAGAAATAAGCGACCCCTAATGGAAAAAAAAGGATTAGAATAAAAATCCCAACAAGAAGCAATATTAAGAATACCAAACACTTACGCTGCTTGTTTGACGGATTCGACAGGTTAATAGGCTCTAGAACTCGAGCATTATACGCCATTATAGACTAGTTCGATCTCTCGCCACGATCGTGCTGTGCAGGCAGCGTATTTGCAAACACAAACAGCCCCAAATAAAACTATGGTAGATCTTAAAAGCAAAAGCGGAGAAGAGAGCACAAAATAGCAAAGAGCGTGGCCACAACAAGTGGAGCAGTGATAACTGGGACTCTGTCGGTGGATTACTTTGCCCTGCGCCAATTTAGACTTTCGCGCGGTGGCATCCTCCGCATCTCAATGGCCCTAAACCTTAAATTTAGCCAAACTCAACTGGACATCTGTTCTACGACGCAAGTTGCAGTTGATAGATACTGAAGGAGTAGACTGATTTATATTGTTATAGTATGTACTCAATGAATTGTGTGGTGCGATGTATACTAATATTGCAGGAATGCCGTCGTCTTCCGTCGACAATGCAAGATATTGCTTCTCAGCGCCTGGTAAGGCTCTGCTCGCTGGCGGATATCTTGTTCTGTATCCAGAGAACTCCTCATTTGTGACCGCTTTATCGGCCCGAATTTACGCAATTACATCAAATGCATTAAGCTCAGCCGATTTAGAGTTGCCTACTGTTACTGTGTTGAGTCCCCAGTTTCAAGAAGGTGAATGGAGCTATACATTAAGCAAGTCTGATGGCGGGCTTGTTACAGTCTCACCATTGGTACCGAGTCGAAAGAATCCGTTTGTTCAGGCTGCTATCACTACTGTATTAAACTATTTGTCAGCTTCTAGGTCTCTACCAAACGACATACCATCACTGAATATAAACATCCTCTCTGATAACGCGTATCACTCACAACCTAGCGACGACGTACCACGCTTCAATAAGCATTCACAACCTATATCGTCTGTACCTAAAACCGGCTTAGGATCCTCTGCCGCATTGACTACTTCATTAACGGCAGTTTTGCTGGCATACTACGGTAGTGAAGGTCATAGTGTGCTGGACAACAAAAGTCTACTGCACAATCTAGCGCAGGTAGCACACTGTACTGCACAGGGAAAAGTAGGTTCAGGCTTTGATGTTGCTTGTGCTGTATATGGTTCTATTGTTTATCGAAGGTTTTTGCCATCCATAATATCCTCAATTCCCAACTTTCCTGAAACATCAGACGAAGCGAAAGTAGAAGAATATTTAGCTGCGTTAAAGAAGACCATTGATGCAGACTGGAGTGTAGGCACAGATGCTTGCATTGTTCCACCTCGATTAAGATTGCTTATGGGTGATGTTTCTGGTGGATCAGAAACACCAGCGATGGTTCAATTAGTGCAGAAATGGCGGAAAGAGGGTGGTTCAGAAGCAGAGTCGACGTGGACGTCGTTGGGAGAAGCAAATCAATCGCTAATTAGCAGTATGACTGAACTTGATAAAGACGCTAAGACCAATCCCGAGCAGTATAATTCTATTTTGGACCAAATTCTAGCCTCGGACCTCGGAGCTTCAGATATTAAAGCACTTGGCAAAAGTGAAAATGGACGAGCAGGACAACTACTTGCGCAAGCAGTCGACTCTATCTCCAACATTCGACTAAAATTGCGAGCTATGACAGCTGGCTCTGGTGCTAAAATTGAGCCAATCGAGCAAACAAAACTGCTTGACGCATGCAATAAGTTACCGGGTGTGCTAGGCGGAGTGGTTCCAGGTGCTGGTGGATACGATGCAGTCTGCTTACTTGTCATGGAAGAGACAGTTGATAAGGTGATTTCTGCAAAAGGAGAGGAGTTTGCTAACGTGAAATGGCTGGAGCTACGTGAGGAGTCTGTCGGATTGCGTGAAGAGAGCATTGCTAGCATTAAACAATATTTGTGATATATTGAGACGAAGCTATAGAGGAATTCAGATTGCAAAGAGAAGTTGCGAATAATATCTAATAATAATCTAAGAATTTTTTTTTTCTGCTCTGGAAATATGGTAGATATAATATAATTGCTTTATGTACAGATATCACAAGATATGGTAGATTAGTTCTTGGCCGGTTTCTTGACACCGTACATAGATCGAGAGGTGACTCTGTTTGCAACACCACCAAGATCACGAGCGCCTATTGGAATTAGACCAAATACAAAGTAAAACTGAATTTAGATAGCTTACCTCTAATCAAGTGATATTTCACACCGGGCAAATCCTGTACACGACCACCTCGAACCATAACGACGGAGTGCTCCTGGACCTGTGACAGAGTTAGAGTCCACGCAAACCAAGCTAAACTGTTCCTATTAAATCAATGCATACATTGTGTCCTTCGCCAGGAATGTAACCGTACACCATTTTTCCGTTTGAAAGTTTTATTCTGGCAACTTTACGCTGCGCAGAGTTAGGTTTCTTCGGCTTCATAGTAGCCACACGAGTAATGACTGCTCTTCGCTGCGGACATCTGTCCAAATCCGGAGCTTCAGTTTTTCTCGTAGTTCGACGGGGTTTTCGGCATCCTCGAATCACTTGGCGAATTGTAGCGTTTGTTGCCGGTGTCGATGAGAATTGTCGGATTAATGGTACGGTTTTTGTGAGGAACAGTGATGAGGAGGCGAATTTCTGAGTTTGCAGAGTCATCAATGACCGCTGTGTGCTGGCAAAAACGACCCGAGAGGCCATGAACTGCCTTAGAATCGGAAACATGGCTGATGTATTCTAGTATCTGATATAGGTCTTGTCTGTAAATTATCGAATTACAGTTTTGTGTCGGGAAGTTCATATATTAACCCTTGCCCTTTGTCTACAAAACCCTTGGAGTTACGTTTACGTGACTCCGGGGGTTATTCGTGAGGGAAGTTAATTACTGGAAGAGATGAAATCAGGAACGTGTCTTTTCATAGGCAGCAGAGAGGAATAACAAAGTATCAGCAATAAATAAAATAGACATATAGCGGCTTAAATCTGCAAAATATTGGCTCAGAGCTACTTAGTAGAAATTTAAGCATTATTAGCATTAAAAATGACCAGAGTTGACGCGTCTCAATCACATTAGACGACGCGCTGCTCGCGCCCTTGCTTCGTTTTTCTCCCACAGATTGGATTTGAAATCCAATTAAAGCCCACAGCCGACTCTTCTTGGTTCAGTTTCTGTGACTTTTTAATTACCGAATATTTGAATCTTGAATCTCGCAATCTGTCTGCGAACAGTATCCCAACTTAGAGTAGAGATCGGTTGCTTTTTGCTGGGTTTTGACGCGAGTTTGCTCGTGTTCTATTTTTGACTTTTTAAGGTCTCCGTGATCGCTTCTTCCCTCTCCTCTGTTGCAACCTTCACAACAGAAGCAAGTCAAGATGCCGCGATCGCCATTGTTTCGCGTTTTGCGATTGACTGCAATTGCTGTTGTACTTGGTTTTGTTATTTTCAAATTATCGAGTCCCGCAAATATCAATGCTCTTTCCCAGGCTGCTGCAAACTATGCGGGCAATAACGCTCCTGTAATCGTTCCTGAGAAGGTCGAAGAGAAGAAACCCGAGCCTAAAAAGGATGAGAAGAAGCCCGAGCCAAAGAAGGAAGACAAGAAACCTGAAGTCAAGCAGGAGGAAAAGCCAAAGGCTGAAGAAAGCAAAGAAGTGAAAGCTGGCGAGGAGTCGCAGTCTCACGCGCCGCCGCCATTTAACGACGGTGTTGGACCCACTTATCAGCACGCTAACGCTACTTTTGTGACTCTTGCGCGAAACCAGGACATCTGGTCGCTTGTTAAGTCCATTCGTAACATCGAAGATCGTTTCAACCACAAATACCACTACGATTGGGTCTTCCTCAACGACGATGATTTCGACGACGAGTTCAAGGAAATTACAACTGCTCTCATTAGTGGAAAGACCAAATATGGAAAGATCCCCAAAGAGCACTGGGGATTTCCCGAGTGGATCGACAAAGAGAAGGCTGCTGCGACAAGAAAAGAGATGGGCGAAAAGAAGATCATTTATGGTGACTCCGTTTCATATAGACACATGTGCAGATTCGAGAGTGGTTTCTTTTACCGACACCCGCTTATGATGGAATACAAGTACTACTGGCGTGTCGAGCCTGATATTATTATCCACTGTGACATTGACTACGATGTTTTCAAATTCATGGAAGAGAAGCAGTACGATTACGGATTCACCCTTTCATTGTACGAATACGGTGAGACTATCAACACCCTCTGGGACTCTGTTCGTAAATACATCAAGAAGAATCCCAACTCGCTCGCCAAGGACAACTTGATGGACTGGCTTTCCGACGACGAGGGCTACTCTTACAACCGATGTCACTTCTGGAGTAACTTTGAAATTGGCAACCTTGATTTCTGGCGCGGAAAAGCTTACAGTGATTTCTTTGATTTCTTGGATCACGAAGGCGGTTTCTTCTACGAACGTTGGGGTGATGCCCCCGTTCATTCCATTGGTGCTGGTCTTTTCTTACCGAAATCAAAGGTCCATTACTTTGACGATATTGGATACTGGCATGTGCCATTTACCAACTGCCCTACCAATGCCGCTGACCGATTACGTCTTAAATGCTCTTGCAACCCAAGAGATAATTTCAGTTGGAAGGGATATTCTTGCACTAGCAAGTTTTACAATGTTATGGGAATGGAGAAGCCCTCTGAGTGGCGTTCTCAGAGCTAAGAGAAGTCTTACTGTATATTTTACTCTTAATCCATATCGTTGTGTTTAAATGTCGTTTATCACATAAAAACTTATATATTACCACTTGCAACTAAAGACAGAGACAAGAGAAAATCATTCATATTTAAAAACACCGTTCAATGAAAGATAAAGCAAAAAAAAAACAACTGTACATGAGAAATCTTGATCGGCATTCACACTATTAATTATTAAAAAAACGCTTGTATATTATTGTAACCCTTCCGACATCAAGAAAAAACTAATTCTCATTAAACCTCCTGCTTCTTCTCACTGCCATTCACTCCAGCAATAGCATCAGGATGAGCAATAGCTTCAGCCTTTTCATCTTCAGGAGAGTAAGCATACTTACTTTTAGCTCTGATTCTTGCTCCGTAGATGTAAAACAGATAGGGAATCAAACAGCACCCAAGAGAGATGAACGCAAGTAATGAACCTGCCCATTCATTGCCTAGCTTGTGATACATTTGAATCGTGAAAAGCGGAACAGCTGCACCCCAGATTGAACGGAGGAAAGTCTTGGCCGCAAGTGCTGATGCTGCGTGATGCTGATAGGAATCAACCAAGTAGTTATTCGCAGAATTGTACAGTAAGCAAAATCCTAGACCGCAAGGGAAACCTGCCAAACAAGGACCAACCCAAACTAATCTTGGATAACTTGTCCAGGCAAAGATAAACAAACCAATAGGTACGAACCAGCACGCAATCATCATGGGAATTAAGCGCACCTCAGCAGGTGGATGACCATTGTATTTTTCGACCAACTTGCTATAATGGATGTTCACAAATGGAGCGACAAAAGCTGAAGTAACGACACCGAGGGCAATTGGAATGAACATGAGACCCACTGATCCATTTCGGAATCCTTTGCCTTCCTGGAAAACAACGGGAAATCTTGACTTATTGTTAGCGCTTCAGTTTTTGACGAAAACACAAGTAATACGTACGCAAAGAAGAACATGTACAGAAGACCGTAGATAACCGACATGTAAACCGTAATAAGGAAAACAATAAGTTCACGGAATAACAACTGCAAAGGACGAATCATTGTAACTCTCATCATCTCACCCAATGGACGAGGATTTCTTTCAACTTCAGTCTTATAGCTCATATCTCCAGTCTCCTTTCTAAGTTTCTTCGCTCGTCTAGAGAGAATTGTTGGCGCATAAGTCTCGGGGACGGTGAATGTCACCAACGCAAAAACTGCACCAGAGAAAATAAGCAAGACGTAGTAAATCCATCGCCATGACACATTATCACCAATGTAGCCACCAACAATAGGACCAATGCAAGGACCAATGAAGGGCGCAGCAGAAAACGCGGCCATAGCTGTTCCGCGTTCTTTGTTATCCCACAAATCAGCCAAGGTACCACCAACAATCGTCATTGGTGCTGAAAATGCAATACCGTCAATCAAACGACAGACAAGTAAAGTTCCAATGTTTTTTGCGACGGCACATGGGATAACGAAGATGACTGCAATTGCGATAGTCGACACGTAAACAATCTGTCGTCCCCATAACTCTGAGGCAGGCGCAAACACGAGTGGACCAACGCCAAATCCAATAACAAATAGAGTAACGGTCAGAATAGCTACCTCAAGAGAAACATTGAAGTGCTCAGCAACAGCTTCTAAATCACCAGTGACAATAGCAGATCCAAACGCGACATCGAAGCACAGTAAAGCGACAACCATTGTGATGTACCATTTATAGGCCTTTGACCAGTTCTTGGGATTGCCAGGGTCATTTGGTGTGAAAGTGACAATTTTTGATCCATCTTCTTCTAGTATGAAGCCTGCTGCGGGTGTAGAAATAAATTCTGTCAGATCAGCAGTCGATCGAACAATATCAACGGGGAAGTTGGCAGCTGATAGAGGATCAATAGGTTCCTTCGCTGTGTGCATGTACGGCTGATGAAGTTTCGAAGCGTCAACTCCTTCATTTGGTAATTGCTTAATCTTGTCTGATGAGTGTGTAGACGACGAGCCAGCGTCGGAGGAATTGCTTGTTTCCGCCATGATGTGAGGGGGGATGAGGGTATCACAGGAAATACTATTTCGACAGAGAGATGCCAATCTGGAACAACCAGCAGAAGCCCGGGGAAATGGGGACTCTTATAGAAGCAGCGTTTGGCCGTGCTAACCGAGTAAGTAAAAAAGTGATTCAAAGGCGGTTTGGTTTGGGTACCAACTTTTCACTATCACGTCTATAGAGAAATACATGACGAGCACTTCGTGGCCTTCACAGCATCTGCAAAGAACTGCCCAAGATGGCACTCTAGCTGCCCCTCAACTTTTTCAGCAATTAACATTAAGTGTATATTCAATCAAATAAGTGCAATCACAAAATATGACTGTCAATTCAAGTACTGAATTTTGCCAGTACCACTGCAATAGCTGTTGCCGGAGAATTCGCGGACCAAAGTGCATCAAGCTCATCGCGCGTGGCAGTGTGGCTAGTGGCTAAGCTATATCCTTCTTTGTCTTTCAGACACAATATAACGCATAAAACAGCTCAAATATTCAATGGTAAACTGCAATAAGTATAATTTTCAAATATTTTTTTTTTTTTGCCAAAACGTTTCGTTAGAATCATTTTGAATTGGAGAATAGCTCTGTGTTTTTCCAATGTCAAGAAATATTTTGCGCCACGAGTTGTGGCTTATCTTCAAACTTTGCTTGAGAGCTTACCCGGGCAAAATCCCCCTGTCACAGCCACACCTATCTTTCCTTGGTACTCAATTATCGCTCAATCGGGCAACATTGTTCATGACCATCAATGGTCTTGTTCTATTAGATCCTTGACTGTGGCGATGCGCATGTGAATAATGTGGAGAAATAGGTAACTCAAATTAAATTTTTTGCTAAATGTAGCATACATCGATTAATATTATACAATAGTCGTGGCTTCTTCTGAAAACAAATTAAAAAAATTCTCCGCACTCAAGAAATAAAAATGAAAGAGAGAAAAAAGTACAGCACTTAAACTTTCTCAGGATTCGCGTCTCCTTTGACTGGATGAGCTTCATTCTCTGCAAGTTCGTCTTCAGGCGAATAAGCGTATTTCGAATAAGATCTGATTCTTGCACCAAAAAAGAAAAACATATAAGGAATTGCGCAGCAAGCGAGAGCTAAGAAACCAAGGAACGAGCTTGCCCACTGATTTCCCCAACGGTGGTACATTTGAATAGTGAATAATGGAACCGCAGCACCCCAGAATGAACGGATACATGTTTTGGCAGCCAGCGCAGATGCTGCGTAATGCGCATATGAATCAACAAGGTAATTGTTTCCAGAGTTGTACAACAGACTGAATCCTATTCCAAGCGGGAATGAACCAATGCAGGGTCCAGCCCATGAAAGCCTAGGGTAACTTGACCATGCAAAAATGAAAAGTCCCATTGGAACTAACCAACATCCTATCATCATAGGATACAAACGAGCTTCGGCAGGCGGACGTCCATTGTGACGAGCAGAAACCTTAAGATAGTGTTTGTTTACCAACGGGGCCAAAAAGGCAGCGACAACAACACCAATTGCGATTGGAATAAACATAAGACCAACAGGTCCGTTTTTGAAACCCTTTCCTTCACCAAAGACGACCGGAAATGCAAAGAAAAACATGTAAAGTAAACCGTAGAGAATTGACATGTAGATTGACAGTAAAAATACAATGAGTTCGCGGAACAGTAAAATAAACGGACGAGTAAGATTGACTTTGATCATCTCACCGAGAGGACGTGGGTTGAGTTCAAAGTCTGTGACATATGAATTGTCCCCAGTTTCTTTGCGTAATTTTGCTGCTCGCCGCTTAAGAATGGTAGGAGCATAAGTCTCGGGAATTGTAATAACAATAACCGCATAAAGTACGCCACTAAAAATGAGCATAACGTAATAAATCCAACGCCAGCTTGTGTGATCGCCAATATAGCCACCAACAATTGGTCCAATACAAGGTCCCAGGAATGGAGCAGCAGAAAAGGTAGCCATGGCAACACCACGTTCCTCAGCTTTCCAAAGATCAGCCAAAGTTCCACCAACAAGAGTCATAGGCGCAGAAAAAGCAATTCCATCGATAAATCGCGATACAAGAAGTGTACCGATATTCTTGGCTACAGCACATGGAATAATGAAAATAACTGCAATTCCAAGGGTGCTAACATACACAACCTGTCTACCCCACAGTTCAGAAGCTGGGGCAAAAAACATAGGACCAATACCTAAAAAATGTCAGCGATACATATATCTCTCAATTTTTAAAATTCCATACCGAATCCGATAACGAACAAAGTAACAGTCAAAATGACTACCTCCACAGATACATGAAAATGTTCAGCAACTCCTTCGATGTCTCCAGTCACGACTGCAGAGCCAAATGCAACAGCAAAGCACAATGCGGCTACCAACATTGTGCAATACCATTTATAGGCAAGTGACCAGTTTTTGGGATTACCTGGATCATCAGGAGTAAAAGTAACGAGTTTATGACCATTTTCTTCTTTATACCCAGCTTTCTCTTGAGATATAAATTCAGTTAAATCGGCGGTCGACTGTATAACTTCTACTGGAAACTCGGCGGCTTCAGCAGCTGTTATGGCTCTGTCAGCTGTGTGAAGATATGGCTGATGCGAACGCGCGATGTCCTCTTGGACTTTCACATCATCAATTGACTTTCTTTCTTGCGACGATGAATCCGACATTTCTTGACTGTTTATGAGGTAGGATTTCGAAAAATCTCAAACTTCAACCGTTTTCTCTCCAGATTTAAATATGAATTTAAAAATAGAAACTTCGACAGAGCTCCACTCGCTCTGTTATAGGACCCATAGTAATCGGGGGAAGCCTCGAGGACCTTTACCGCGCCACATCTAAACTTTAAATAAGCATTTGGCGTTGCACTCATGTCCCCCCTGAGTGACACCAATAAAGGTCAAATGCATCTAGACCATTTTTTTGCAAGTTGCTTTTAGAATCTGCATAATATCATTTATTTCGATAGTTATTCGGTAGTATAGGCGCATTTACAGCTTGCTGACTGGAGAAGAACAATAGGTGCCCGAGGCGCTAGCGAACAAGTGCATTGTCCCCATTCGACTGCCAATACTGTGGCAGTGCACGGATAATCGGCACGGCGCCGAGACATTTTTCAGAGCCCATCAGCAGACTGCGATCGCGCTTCAAGACAATACGCTTACTTTGTCCATGTGAAATTTAACACTCATGGTTCGAATTTTCGTAATTTTCTAGGTGTCGGAGCCGCGACGCGTGTGCAGAACTAGATTGATATATATTTCAATAAAGCGTAGCTGGTTGCACTTTTGAAATTATTACCGCGGAAGCAGACGGCTGAACTTTCGGCAATGAGACTCCGTTCACCGGGACTCGGCACACGTCCTGGATAATCGCACCCAGCTGCTCTCCTTCCCATCCCTTCTGTGCCCCCACATACACACACACAAATACGCTTACAGTCTTGGGGCTTCTTTTTTTAAAATCGTAATATTTACTCTATTTCTATATTTCTCTAGTCATGTTTGTGTCTCATAATGCTATCGTTTCGTCGTAGGAACTATTGCTCGTCGCGGTTATAGCACCGTACGCGCAACCCATTCACTTTGGACATTGTAAGAAGAGCGCGCTTCTTGGGGATCTCGTCGGCAGGCATCGGCTCGACGGCCTCAATAGTGTCAAATTCTTGCGCCATGCGAGCAAGAGTGTAAGTAGCCTCTGTAAGCGCAAATTGCTGGCCCAGGCATATTCTCGGGCCTCCGTTGAACGGCAGATATTCCCAGGTCCAACTTTTGCCTTCCGCCCATCTCTCAGGACGAAACGACTCTGCATCTTCGCCAAAAAAGTCTTTACGTCGCTGAATTCCATAAACGAGATATAACACAGGCTGGCCTTTGCGGATGAACATTGGTGTGTTGTAGTCGCCATTTCCGCCATGCGGCAGATATGTATCCTTATTTGCGACGCGGAAATTCTGTGGAACCACAGGGTATAAACGCAAAACTTCGTTCACTACGTGACGCAAATACGAGCTGTTTTTTAGCGTCTCAAAATTCATGGGCATTTTACCTTCTTCGTTAGGAGACCGCCCAAATCGCTCAAGAACTTCAGCACGCAACTTCGCGTAGACTTTCGGGTTTCGTGTGAGCTCAAAAACTGACCATGTAAGTGTTGCAGCTGTAGTGTCACGTCCAGCAAGAAGAATATTCAATAATTGATCGCGAAGCATTTTCGGATCCTGTGTCTCTTCAACAAGAGCATCCAAAAAGATATATCGTTTCTCGTCAATAGGTGTCATTTTTCCTTCTACTCTAGCCGCATGGCGCTCTAACGCCCGAGCAACATAGTAATCCACAAACTCGTGAACAATCTTGTTAGATTCTCGGAAATCTTTGGGATTGTAAAGCCAATAAACATTTTGGAAAGCAGCACGAGTGAAAAGATGTTCTTGCACTTTGTCAAAAGCAGCAGCAAATCCCCGCTTGCCACTGTCTGATGCAATGGTGGTTGCTTCCAGCTTTGATATATCTGTAGATGGTGTGTCTGCTAATAAAAGAGAGTTTACCGAATCGCTAAAGAGAAACTCGGTAGCTGTGTCCATTGTCATACGATAGAAAAGCTGCTGTATCTCACAAGACTCTGAAGATGTATGTGGGATCACTTTGAAAAGATGTTCAATGTGGGGTTCGAACAATGCCACGTCGGACACCTGACTACGCGCAAATTGCGGACGAAGCAAAGCACGCGAGTGCGACCAACCTTCACCATCAAGAGTAAAAATTCCGTTACCGAGACTAGGAAGAAAAATTTTGTTGCGGCGACCAAGATCAAAGTCGGCAAATTTGGTTGCAAGAATAGCCTTGACGTTCTCGGGATCCATTGTCATCACATTTTTAGAGAAGAAGGTAGTAACCACAAACGTGTCGCCATAGCGAAGAAATCGTCGGTATAGATAGTCAACCACTGTATCAGTTTTGACAGCACCAATAAGACGGAAAAGATTTGCTATTCCAGTAAAGTCGCTTTCATAGCATTTTGGCGGAAGAGCTCCGTTGAGACGATAGAAACGACGAGCTGCTAACACAACTCTGATCTGTTGAGCAACGACATAGAATGCAATTAAGGCAATTGTTAGAAATAAAAGCATTTTTACTGTTGAGCTTCTGTAGCAACAGGTATTGGTTCAGCTGAGATCGACGCAAGTAGACCGCATAGAGGATGTTCAAAAAGAAAATACTGCAGGGGTTGAAGTAAGCCTGACTCGTTCAGCGAGTACGCAACTGAGATCAGCCATTTTCTAGTGCCCAGCTGCGGCTTCGCTTCTAAACAGCCACCCAAAATAGTTAACGCCGATGTGTTGTACGCGTACATTGGTATTCTGGGGGCTGCTGACTCGATTATGTTTCCGAGTCCGGCGATAAGATGGCTACTGCTTGCTGGCAGCTTCTCAAACTACAGACTCAATCAGTACTCGTCTTGAAAGTCTCTGTTTTGGTTCTCTACGAGTTACACTATATGGCTGGTTCTGGCCAGTAAAAGTTTGCTATTGCACAGCAAGCGGCGGTGCCTCGGCACTAGCGCATTGCGATAAGCCCCTGGTTCTTTACCACCAGATAGAAGATCACAAAACTTAGGAATTCGTCAGCGCACTACGATAATACTTTGATGCATAATGCTGCATTGATTGCATTGGCATCAATCGCATGACATTTGCAGCTAAACGCTCTGTGAACCTTTGTCACCTCTGAAACACTCCTGCTCAGTACTGCGTCACAAATTTTGCATGGGCCCAATATTGGCATCAGCTTGGACCGTCTCGGTAGGGTTTTGCGGATCTCGCTTGCTACTATGTAGATACTTTCGTTGGGCAATCTCACTAGTATTTTCAGTCATAGTAGAAGCATGATAATGTAGAACAACTATGATTTACCACGACGCAACGAAAAGTTTTTAAATAAGCTTCCGAAATTGAGAGATATAAGTGCTATTATATTCTGAATATTGTCATTGAGCTTTTATATAGCAAAGTACCAGCAATATGGTAGACAACCCGATAGGCCAATCCATTGCCCGTGACTTAAGCTTTAGCATGCCTATGATTCATTTTTGCGGATTGCTTTATTATTCAACGTATGTAGACCCCGTATAACTAGTCACTCAAGGTGTAATATGATGCAATGGGGGCAGTAGTTAGCAGCTCATTATATTGACAAATTCACAACTCTCGTTCGTTTCCTTTAATTTTCAAATTCATTCTCATTTAATTTAGCGTGAACTCTTGAACTTAGTGACGATGACGAAAAATTCCCATTAGTTGCTTTATGATTTATTTCAAACTTGACTTTGGCAATTTACACAACTTTCACAGTATCTAGAATGTTTTGATTTCACGTCTGGAAATGATAAGGGTTATTTAACGCCTTACACTTTGGGATCGAAGAATCTTTTATTCACCGAAAAAATCTCTTATCGACAAAGGTATTTAAGCACAGCAACGCTAGTATGGTGCACAAGTTGTATAAGAGCACGGCATAGTTAGGATAGTCCATCTGATAGTTTTTAATATTAGCAGAATCATTTTCTGCTTTGATGTTTTATAGCTAAAACTTCTTTGTTACAGATTGCAACATGTGGGGTTCTTGATCCACTAGCCTACTCTTTGATTTACTTCTGTTCATTGATTTTGCTACTCATCTGTTCAGTTTGGATTGAGATTATACTTTGAAAGAAAATTTAGTGTTATTGTACAGAGACTCGCTGTCCGTTTCACTTATCAAAAGCATTCACCACTATTTTGACATCAACAGGATTCCTTGGCTAATTGTACCAAAGTTGAATGCAACAGAAACAAAGGTCGATCAATTTTCCCCTTTTTCATTGTCTTGGTCAGTTTTTTGAGAAAATTAGCTTATGATAGGCAGTTTAGGCACGGTAATTCTCTTTACTTATCTAAAGCATGCATCAGCAACTATCATAGACATCCTTCCATTTCGACGTGAGTGAACCTGCAAGAACTTGGTACCACAGCGTTGTTGCTATTATTGACCTTCATATATCTCACCTTCCACCTTCACGTAATTTGATAAGTTTTGGATTTTCTGATTTGCTGTCTATTAAACAATACACTGTACCCCACGTAATTCAATTGTAAGTTTCTGAAAACTTAAGCTTAGTTTGTCTCATGTTATGAGAATAGGTATCAGGATTGCTCTCACCACCAATCAGCCAAAAACCCAACGTTCTGTAACGACTAAAAATCTAAAATAAAAAGAAGAGAAGGGTTCTTGTAAAGTTTCTGACTGTTATTTCCCTTGCGCCTATGCACAAACGAATTGTATTGTGCGAGCTAGTTGGGTCGCTAAAGGCGTATTTTTAGCTCTCGCTTCTGTTCTGACTTTCCCTATCTTGTCCAACAAAGGGTCACCTCTTCCAATTCAGAGGTAACGTCTCCCAACCCACACGTCCCCACATTTACCAAGTCTTCGAATTTCAAATAGTTGGCTTAATCTATATTGATTGATTAAGAAGTAATTGAAGTGGCACAAAATTGAGCAAGAACGTTTGGAAATTGCTGTTACCAGCTCATAGAACTTGAACAGTCAGGGAATGTCGACATACTCAAGTGGATCCAACACCCCGCGACCGCGAGCTACAGCTCGTGAAAACTCTTACGGTTCTGCATCGAGCTCTATTTCGTCAGCTATCGAATCTAGTGGATCTACCCACAATGGATCTTCTGTCTCATCAGCAGCAACAAAACGACAAAACGCTGTATGTATCTTTCTTGATTCAGTATCAGCATACCTCAATACTCATTGATCTGTTTGCAGCTTAACACCATCGATTCTTCTATCACAAAATTAGCAAATGCGGCTTCAAAGCTAATGGAGTGCCTGAAACTCTGGGGTGCCACTGAATGCACACAAAAGGCCGTTTCGGATCGTTACGTGACTCTTGGGAATGAGTTTAATATGACCAGTCGCTCGCTAATGCGAATTGGAATTAACGGTGGGTATGTAACTATTACAAAAAAATTTACGGTTTAGAAAAAAACTCGTAATTGACATTCGGTAGCTTTGATGACGTACCAGGAAAACTACGAAGCATTCTAGAAGAGGCTCTTGCGTGCGAACAGTCTCCTGCAACAGTTGATTCATTTATGCCGGCAGTGCGTGAAGTAATTGTCAAATTGTTTCAAAATTTGCAAGAGAAACAGGTTGTTTTGCGCAAAATCAGAGAAGAAGAGCAACAACAGCATGTGCCGCAATCGCAACATTTATCCTCAAGAGGTCAAACCCCAACTGTCAACACGCAAAGTGCGCGCCGAAGTACAAGTGAACGCTCTCCAGTACGGAGGTCTACAACTTTTGACCAGTATTCTAGACAAGAATTCAACGGTCCAACAAGAGCAGCAACAATCCAATCATCACAGGATGCCTCCGGGTCTAATTTTGCACATGTGTCCCATCATCAGCTAGCATCTTCTGGTTTTACATCTGATCCCATCCCTCCGACTCACTCATCCTCTCCGGCCCATAACAAACGAATTTCAAATGCCTATTCAACCTATATCCCATTGCCTCATTCACAACAAGGCGCTAATTCCTCTAACTCCTCGTCTCAAATTTTTACTCCGAATCGATCAATCTCCAATCCAGCCATCATCTCGCCAAAACCCACTTCAGCTATTGTACCTCAGGTTATAGAAAATCGAGTTACGGGTGAGATGCTTACTGTTTCTCACGCTCCATCAAGTTCTGCCTCAGGATCATTTTCAATGCAAAATGACCCTCGAGCGCAGTTGCAACGAAGCGAGGGTCTGGAGCGTCGTGCGTCTCGCAGAATATCGGCCTACCAACAGGCAAAGCTTGTCGGTGCCTCTCAAAATGTGAATACGACGAATAGTGCGGATCTTCTTAGTCATCACCGCTCAAAAGGAAGTGCTGGTACATCGGGATCTGGATCCATGTCTCAAAATGTTATAGCTCATGATGGACAGATAGTGGTCAGAAAAGCACGGAGTAACCTGTCCTCAGGATCAATGAGTATTGCTGAAAACCCGACAGTGAGGGAAGAAGAAAATGATGCTGACTATGGCATGGCCAGTTCTATAAAAAAGAAGGAAAGCCCAAGTCAGACCTCTACCCCAATTGAACTCACAAAAATTTATGTGTTTCTTCAAGTGGACCGTAAAGTCCAAAAAATTTGGATTGAATCAAAGGACGTTTCATTAGCTGCTTTACGACTATTATTTGTTGAGCGATTTTCGTATTCACCTGGATCAGAAAATTTTCCCGCAATGTCTATACGCGACAAGGAAACTGGAGTTCAATATGATCTTGATGAGAGTACAATTACTGACATCTCTAATGGATCAGTTATCATTTTGAATGTGGAAAGTATGTTTATCTGGCATCTGTTAAAATTCTCGTACTAACGTCGTGATTCTAGTTGTTGATGAAAGTAAGAAAGCTTTAGAAGACGGCATGACCAATCTTTTAGCTCAATTTGCCGATCTCCAAACCAAATTTGTGTCTCAGTCCGAAACTCTTACAAAAATGAACGAATCGCAAGAAGCGGCTGCTAAACATTTAGAGGAAGTTGTGAAAAGCGTTGAAAAGGCGCTGCTGGCACAACCTGTTCCATCTGAATCATCTAATAACGCTAACTCGGTTAAATTGTCGCGGGCGACGAAGCAAACTTCCGAGAAGACCTCCAACAAACCTTCGGTAGATAAGCAAGCGCATCTTGCTGAAATTGCATCACTAAGAACAGAGTTAGCTGCTGTTCGACAAATTCATAGTGGTATGAACAAAATTTTAGATACTTCATTGAACGCTATGAAATCTAAAATTGACGAACCAACGAGCACGCAACAAGCCAACATCGTCGTGAACGGCAACACTCAAATAACGCAGTATCATAGCATTCTTTCTAATGATGTGGATGGACTTCTCAGTAAAGTTGAGGATTTGCAAGACGTCATTGAAGTGTTACGGAAAGATGTGGCGTTGCGTGGTGTTCGGCCTTTACCGCGAGAACTTGAAACAGTTGCAAAGGAGCTTGCAACCAGTCGTGGTGAACTTCGCAGGTTAGATGACTACGTTAAAAAAGAGAGGCCTATCTGGAAGAAGATTCTTGAACGTGAGCTTGATAATATTGTGGAAGAGCAGCAATTTTTCACTCTACAGGAGGATCTTTTGGGTGATTTACAGGAGGATCTTGAGAGTGCTGCTGAGACTTTTTTGCTTGTACAGCAGTTTACGGAGGAGCAGACGAAGAGTGGTACTACCTCTCGATCGCGGTCTGCTGCTGCTAACTTTGTTGGCGGGGGCGCTGATGCTCTATCAGGAAAAGACGCCGTACTGGCCGAAGTACGTGCATTAAATCCGAATCACGAGGGTCGAATAGAAGCTATTGAGCGTGCTGAGCGACTTCGACAACTAGAAAGTAAAAGCCGAGTTGACGAATTTGAGAAAGAATTAGGTGAATTTGTTGAAGAAGGTAAACTGAAGAAATCCGGTGGAATTGAGGAAGTTGAACGACAAAGAAAGCTGAGGGAAGAACAAGTTTGGAAAGAGTGGAGTGAAAATAGTATGGCATGGGCATGATTTAGTTTCTATAGCTACACATTGTGTTACTTTGTTGGGAGTTGTTTGAAGTGAATGACTAATTGTCTTCATTGACAATTTATGTTTCGCCATGCTGTTTCAAATTTTTGATAAGTTTTGCTTATTTTTCTTCGAAGCATCTCTAGCGCTTTTATAAACACGTTCATCTTAGTTTGGTTTCAGAGTGTAAGATATGAACATATGGGTTAGCTTGCATTTTGGCGTTTTTATTTATAATTTTTTATCTTTTTAATTTTAATTTTAATTTTAATTTTAATTTTTGTTGTAACTTCATTTATGTAACTTCGATTTTCTAATTAAATAGATAGCAACATGAGTCTCGTTAAGCTATTTTCATTTAATCCCACGTGCCACATTCCCAACCATTGTAAACTATGGTTAGCTACATAAATTATACGGTCACGAAAACGAGAAACGAGAAAGAGTAACCAGCACAACGATGGACTTGGGGGAGAAGAAGCAAACAAATTTGTAAAATAGTCGACTATTCGTGCCGAAAACCAAAGGGTGAGTTAAATAATTTTATTTTGGATCACCAAGTACTGCTTTCTCTTCTCGAATTCTTTAACATGCGCCTAATCTCTCTCTCATCTTATATGATGTTAAATTGCATTTTATTTGCAGACATTAGCATTATGAGAATAAGTATAGTGGTGAGATAGTCTTCGTTACATTTTTAGAATACAATGTTCCAGTGTTTTTGCATGAAAATACTCAACTTACATGTTCGTGTTATTACCACTGATTAGAGCTCAAAAACGAATTCTTTAGATCTGTCTTTATTCTAGTTGTGCTTTTTCAACGGCATGTGATTTGATTGAGTTGAAGGCAATGACGAACAACTTTTTGGGTTTTTTATTCTGTTTGCGTGCTTTGATAAAGGTATCTGTTACTTTCTGTTTAAATGGATTTGCGATAAAGCACAGCCCAGTAAACCCCGTAAATATTCAATGAATACTTCTTTGCTTTTCACGAAAGTTTGACGGATATATGCTGTGGTACTTTTATTTAACCTCTTCTGTTCATTTCATTCACTGTCATTGCGTAATACTACTGGAAATTGATAAGGAATTCATAAGCGTCTAGCGATGGAAGAGGGGTGCAGACGCTGAGGGCAACACAGAGCAGATGTACAACCCTTGGACCTCGGCTCCATGGTATTTGGTATGATGGTATAGTTTGGGACATTAAATAACTGTTGCATCTTCAGTTCACATGCTTATATTTCCTGGACAACCGCTAGTCGGAAAGAGTAAATGCCGACTGCAGACGACAAAGCTGAGTTTGCATCAGGTACCAGGGGTACCAGGGAAATATGTATGATGATTGAAGGAAAGGTACGAAGCATGATGTAATAGGAATATTGGACTGACGATCAGACAGATTCGAGGGTGTAAAAAGAGGGGCAAGGTCTGGATTTGAGTCGCTGGCCGAGGTTGTTTGATTTTTGGAGCTGGGAAAGTTTGAATGGGCAATTGGGGCACGATCACGAAGTTGGATCGAGACGAAAAACAGAATGTTTGGGTAGCCATAACTAGCTGGAAAATGTATATATTTTGGTGCTACTAAATCGAAAAGAAAGATGAAAATTTGCTGATTCTGATCATATTACTTTTGCGGAGTTTTGCGCAGTAATAGGAAAACGAGCAAGCAACGAAGATGGATGAGATTTGCGGATTTCAGCCCATTTGCGATGAGTTTACGCGACCTTTGCGTTCTGACAGCTCATTTATGCGTTTGCTTTGTACCACAGCCAAAAACTTCAGATTTCAAGCAACAATCTGATACTAATCAATGAACCATTTAAAAGGCTGACGGTGCGAGGCTCGTGGCACGAAATCAGGCACTTTGGGTCGCACAAGGACGAGCGTGGTACCAACTCGAGCGGCGCGTCAAAGTAGCACATGATAGAGATGTTTGCGCTAATCCGCATCAGGCAACATGTCCACTTTGTTTTGCGTGATGCAACCAGCCCGTTTTTGATCCAAAACGTCTATAAAAAGGCCAGGTGCCGCCCGCTGTTTTCTCTTTCTTTCCCCTCCAGGCTGATAGCTCTTCTGTCAAAATCTTTCTGACTCTTCTACAAAATCTTCTTTATTACGGTGTCTTCACACCTCTTTTTGATCATTATCTTTTCATATCTCTCTCACTTAATGTGTTTTCGCACAACACTTCTTTCCTCGTTATTTCTCGTTTTTCTCATGCATTAGAAATGGGCTAGTTTACTCCAGAAAATTCGGGTTAGTGGTGTTATGAGCCTTTCTTGAAATGTATTAACTGGCTAGATTTCTTAATCACAATGCTTCTTTTTGCGAGCACGGTAGTTTACGACTAGTGGCCAAAAGTGCACACGCATCTTTGATGCTCAGCGTCTTTCTGAAGATATTTTGAAATTACAGTGTATATATTCATGAACCTTAGTTTTGACTAGTACGCTGACAAAAATGCAGGTCCATTTAATTTGACGGTTGTATCCTCCTTGATACTGCACTTCGATTCGCGCCTGCCACACTCGATCAGAGGCAACGTCAGAGCAGGAGATGTGGGAGACTTGGGCGAGCGACATGCTGGGGAGGGGGGTGGTAAGGATGGGGAGTTTTTTTTTTTGTAGCATACCAGCATCCTGTCAGCTTAAGGGCTAGTACCCGGAGAAAAAACATGTCTTGCGTGCATTCGCGCAGATCGGAGGGATACTACAGCCTGCTTTCATAAGAGGTGTGATTTATGGTAGCCGAGTGCAGGCTCGTCGTGACTCGGGAAGATGACAGAAGGTCGGCATTAAGTTGCTAGACCCCAGATTGAGCATGACATAGTAGTCGCACTTGTTAATTATATTTTTGTATTGGAGTTCATATAGTGTGGTTGGTGTGTGATTTAGTAAATGGTTTTGTGATTTGGAATTTGATTTTGTAATTTAAAATTTTGTTTACCATTAATGATCACAAGTAAGAAGTAGGCAAAGTAAAGCTTTAGGAGCACTGGTCGCACAATATTGATCGCGGTAGCCGTTCGAGCGGCACGTGTTAGATATTTACGCGCTAACCCGGATCAAGCAACATGTCCACTTTGTTTTCTGCGGTGCACGAAGCCACCGTTGATTCAAAGCCATGTTCAGCGTTTCACACGCACAACAATCGAGGTTTTGTATATGAGTGGTGCTTGAAAGACATCTACCCGATATTATTGTATGTACTTATTGAGCTTCGAACTGGGCAGCACATAATTCTCACAGAACACGCGGGTCCACTTGACTTCAATTGACTTTCCTCTGACGCTTATACACTACTTTGCGCATTTGATTTATTGACGGTATGAGGTCGCGGTATTTTTGGGCTATTTTTTTAGTGCGCGTTGAGCTATCAATACCTGTATACTCAGAATATTTTCGTGGTGCTTGACAACATGACATATTTCAAGAAAGAAATCTACGGACCCTTGTCTCCTGAACATTTTGATGATGTCGCTCATGTTGTCTATAACAGCAGCGCAGCTGAATACATTTCATGTCTTATACGTATCGTGATGAAAGTGAAAGAATGGGGGGATGCCAGTGCTGTTAATATTTTGTGAACGACAAATCTGCATTAATCTATTCTGGTTCTGATGTTTGTCATCATTCAACTGTGTCTGTTGCTAAAAGGACCTGTGGCGCCCCGAAGTTGCTTTTGGTGAATAGAAGTTTAATTCAATTTTATCTTGAATATAACGAGAATATACAGCGTAAGCTGGCTGCTGCTGCAGAGTGGATATTTTGGGCGACCATCAATGAAACAAAGAGTTCGATATCAATTAGTCACGCGTTGAGTATTTTTAAATTTTAATTTCTCTTATAGGTTATATTGAAAAATATTATCAGATTAGATAGATATCTACAAACGAAAACAGAATATAGCGAAGTACATAATTTCCAGGAGTGCTTCAGGATTTCCTGTCTTTCATGCTGGACAACACCCTACATAACTTTGGTGTTCTGATACATGTAGTCTTTTACTTATCAGTATCTTTCAGTTTTCTGATATATATATATATATATATATACATCACTATTAATTATACACAACACGAGCAAGATTGCACGTTTTTCAAAGCTAATATACACATTACAAATTCATAGAATAGTACTTGCCATTTAGATTGTGCAATTTTGAACATGCAAGAGTTATTCTTCGGTTTGATAACGCAGTTGAACCACCGCTAGAAGAAGACGAATTGCGTGGATTTGATGCTGATGATCCTGGAATTGTGACAAATGTTTCCACAGCCCACTCATACCATACTTTGCGATTATCAGTCTTCCTCCAAATCGATATTTCAATTTCTGAATTATCTGGAACATAAAGAGGCTCCTATATTTCCAATTAATATGCTTCTCTAACTCAGAATTGTAAACATACCGTGAGAGGAAACCAAATTGGAAACCAAGATATCATGTCTTTCGATTTCTTATTTATCGTATCAGGCCTGATTGATATCTCAACATCATCATACAATACTGCTTCAAAGTACCCAGCAAACCCATGCATCACACCCCTATTTTCACAAAAGAATCGACCTTTGGTATGTCTCGCATTATGTTGATTACCATTCACCGATCCACCTCGGTTTCCTAAACTTAGATTATCAATTTCACTAGATGCAGAATTCGAGTCAGAATAGAGCAGCGGATTGGGGTGCGTGAATTCCCAAGCCATGTGAATGCGTGACGCTAAAAGGTCTACTGCATGAAGCAACGTGACGTACGGAGTATGTCTCGCTTCTTCTTTCCCTTGTGCTTTAATAGTAGAGAAGATTTTGGGAGACATTGCAGGTATAAAATGAGCAGTATATGACTGTGGAATCATAATTCCGTCACCTGATGCATCGTTAGAACCGGCACTATCTGGCACTCAAAATACTCACTTTTCATAACTCTCTGAGCACCGTCAAGACACTCTGGGGCTAGCTCGTTATCACCAAAGCTACCAAGTAATTCACTTATCATAATATCAATCTTTTGAGAAGGATTCCAGGATCGCATATCGCTCATGACAACTTGCACAGCATCTCCCCATTCCAGCCTTTTTCGTTCCAATAAACTAGATAGGAAATTAATGAATGTTGACAACACAGCCTGCTGATAAAACTTACTAAACATATGCACTCGGATTTTTCTCTACTGCATACATTATAATATCCACACCAGCTGCCTCAGCTGCCTTCAAAGCTCGAGCAACAAGAGGTCCTCTACCAGCGCCAGCAACAGCTACAGCGATGGGCCTTCGATATTTACAGGATAGCAGTGCTTTGTAAGTTGCTTTTTCATATTGATCATACTTGACTGGATCTTTCTCGAAAGTTTCGTAGGTCTTGCTTTCTAAATTGTCGGATAAGGGTTGTAGTGGGTTTTGCAAATAATCCTCATATCCGGTCCCGAACTTTTCCATAGCTGTGAGTGGCGGTAAAGTATTCTGCAAATGACGCAAATAAATCAAATATGCACTTTCAGACATCATATCCGACCCAGAATCTAGTGTTGCAGTAGTATCTTGAAAAATGGTGTATGGTTTAATCTTCAAGAACTTGTGCATGAAAAATTGGTGCGCTCTTGACAAGACAGGATATCCTTTTGAATTACGCAAAAACACAGAGGTTGATAAAAACAAAATCTGAATTGGCTCTGCAAACCAGCGAGACAATACAGCCTGCGAAGGTAGTACTCTTGGAATTTGAAGAGCAACTGCTAGACGCGAAGGATAATTGCACAAAGTTCTTATGGAGTTCCATATATCCCAAATCAGTAATTGATCGTTCATGTCATGGATATCAGCAAGATCAGACTCGTCATTGCTTACAGACATGGGAAGCTCAAGTACAATATGAGTAAACGGAGCCACTGCCAGAGCTGAATTGATTATCTCAGCGTATACTGAGACGTTATTCTTTCTATTGGGACCCTGTACAGTAACGTGACTTATGCCACAAAAGGCAGCGTAAGCTAGCTCATGTTTCAGCACTTGAGCTGATATATTTGCGACATGCAGATTGCTGGAGTCGAGATTTATCCACTTTGATGCCAAACCAAAAATATGTGGCGCATACGGCGAATTCGGCGAAACATTCACTTCATCTAGAGTAGGTGGTAGAACATCACTATTATTGCTAGTACCAGGTAAAGCAGTATTGTCAGTGATGCGATCCTGGAATGCCGTATTTGTGAGCGGCAGAGCCAGTACATCGTAACCATCACTAACGGCTTTCAGAATCTCTTCTGAAGTTATTGGATGCTCAAGATCAGACTGTTCTCGCTGAATTCCAACATAATACAAAGGTCTTGACTCTCCAGAGTCTGCTAAAGCCATTTTGCCTATAAGATCAGAATAAATCAGTATTGCGTTATTGGTGAAATGTAGTATTCGAGCAACGATATGGTTAACTCATAATAATGCAACAATTACCGCACCTTTTTAGCCCTTTGCACTTTTAACTAAACATCAATCACACTATCGTTCATAACTGTTTCCACGCAGATTAGACAATCGTTAATTACCGTTCACTTTTGGAATAGTTATTGGATTCAAAAAAGGTTTAGGGCACTAACGCGAAAGGTGCGCGTGCACAAATTGCAGAACTGCGCGTAAACAAAGGGGTACCCTTACCCGTAAAATTACATGGAACATTAGTTGACCAAAGTAACTATCTTTTTTGGTTCAAGCATAGCAGTTTGCAATACATTTTGCAGTCTCTCAAATCTTACCATTCAGTTGATATAAAATTGGTACTGAATATCCGCTGAATTACCTGCCCTTTACAGTCCTCACCACTTGAGCTTTTCTGAAGCTCAGCACGTTGACGCGCCAGAGACTACTGTGTTCAGCTGCACAGCCTCGGGCAAGCATTTCCCTGGCGACTTGCCTTGTCATGGTGCTTAATTTACCTGTAGATTGAGTGCTACGAACGTATGTTTACTTTGACGATCATTGGTCCAATCGAGTAGAGATGCGCTGAAATGTCGCTTCGTGTCTGTGGTGAAGTGGAAAACCCTATTGACGAAAACTGACCCTGAGGTCCTGCGACATGACAGATCAAGGAATAGAACGGTGAAATTCCAGTCGTTTAGTTACGTACTAATCATGTGCTGCTTGCATTGTCGAATTCTCAGCCGAGTCTAGTCTGAAACGGCTATTTCTCTCATGGTTATTGTTACGCCAGACAATGCAGTGGTAGATGTCAATCTTACAGGAGAGTCAATTTGCGTCGTCTCTGTGCTCTTGTGCAGTTGTATTTTGGCATTGAAGGATTTAATTGAAGCTTTATTTGTACACTTCATTTGGGTGTTTGCTCTACTCGCTAAGTTTTTATTCCAGTCAAGAGCCATGATTCCGTTGTCTTACACACAGATCTCGATATTTGAGAAATCTGTTTCATTTATCAGCAATAGATCATATGCCAGCAGGTCACGCACCAGCGCGGTGGATATCTAAATTCGCTTTTGTGCACCTCTCCGAGAGTCGGCTGGCTCTTTCTGGCTTTCCTATTGACGTAAAGAAGCAGGAACTTCTCATTCTGACAGATCTAATCTATATGACAAACATGCTTGCTCCTGATGACTGTGAATTATTGGCTTGCGGTGTGATGCATACAGAGTACTAATATACATTAGTCGCGGACTCCAACCTGTAATGATTTGACCCCATTTACCCCAGCTCATGATGAATTTCACTGTCCTTGAACTTTGATACTCTTTCTGAAAAGACAGTGGATCGAAGTGTTTTGATTGCGGGCAACGTGCGCGAGTCGCACGCCTCAAATGTGTCTCCAAACAATTGCGCTATCGATTTTATAGTGATTTGGCGCAATTTTATAAGTAACATCTATTACTACCAGAGTTTCTTGACTGTTTTTTACTCTGTATAAACTCAAAAAGCTGTCGTTGGCGGGCTGCGGTTACAAGCAGAGACAAATAAAATTATTGCAAACTGCGAATGCTATTTTCAGGTTTGAGAAGATATCCAGTTGCATTCCTTGACATGGCGAACTTGACCACATCATTTCTCATAAGTTTGACGAAATCAGAAGCTCTGCTAAGAAATCATTGGGGTTCATTTGGCCTCTGTCATTTGTTCAAAGCTGGAATAGTAGGCTTGTCTCAGATTTCTGGTGCCATCTTGTGCTTTCGAATAACTAGATTGGGAAGTTGGTTATAGAGAAGCCGCGTTAAGCGCAATTGGATTCTCAGACAGGAGACTTTTTGGAAAATGAATCTATGAACCATGTTTATAGTGAATACAGTTTTTTTGACCTTGTGATCAATTCATATCTTGGTATTTTTCAAAGTGGATTAATACATTATTCATAGCTATTTTATTTAGTGTTTTTTCGGTTTAGCAATGGAATCAAATATATATACCGTATCCGTTATTTTTCAGAGTGGATTAATACATTATTCATAGCTATTTTATTTAGTGTTTTTTCGGTTTAGCAATGGAATCAAATATATATACCGTATCCGTTATTTTTCAGAGTGGATTAATACATTATTCATAGCTATTTTATTTAGTGTTTTTTCGGTTTAGCAATGGAATCAAATATATATACCGTATCCGTCAATGAGCTACTCTTTTATGACAGCGTAAGGACCGGCTGCAACTTCGTTCACTACTGTTTTCAACAGTGGTATTAAACCATTACTTTCTGCTTCAAGCTTTTCCCAAAATGGACAAGCGTTATCAACTATGCTCGTTATCTCATCTACAGATTCTGCCTCGGGATCTTCGTAAGTGATCGCTATCGTTGCATCAAAATTGTTTACTCTGGTTCGCCCCGTAGATGATGCATCGAGCGTAGTAGATTCTGGATTATTTAGTAAATCCGCAAAGCGTTTAACGGAATTTGACATATTATCTCTTGTAACCATGTCAGTACTCTGCTCTATAATCTGAACAAGTTCTAGATTAGAAAGATCAGACACGCCAGATTCTTTCGACGGGAGATTTTCGCTTATTATACCGGAGCAGAACAGGATGCGTATGCTTTTCAATGACTGCCAGAGCGACGTTGAAAGTCTAAACAGTCGGTCATCAGTTGGACGACTGAAAGCGTCTGTTGCTCTATAAACTGTTAAATTCGAAAAGGACGGTGATTTTGCTTTGATTTTCATGAGTAAATCGGAAACCATTCCTGAATAACAGTTAGTTTCGATACAGGTTACCATAAAATATTGATTACCTATGTTGCTATGTATTGAAACTTTTTCTAAATTAGGCAAAAGAGTCGAAAGTAGATCATTGGATTCAGGACCTAACACGCAACTTGATAGCAGCAAAGTCTTTACATTTGGCATAGTGTATATTTCGTCATCGTCTGAAGTTCGTATAATAATGAAATTGATCCCGTATAAATGTAAACACTTTACAAAAGTAAAACTGCAAAGAAATTGCATCAACGAGATACTAAACACGTCTATTTCGATATCAAGTCTCTCAATTGAAGCTAAGGCAAGTTTCTGCGTCAAAACAGGATAAAAAATTCGAACTCCTGGCGGTGCATCAGAAGCAATAGTCAATTTTTTCATGTTGTAGCACGATGAGAGAATTAAATCAAACGCTTCTGCAACTTTTTGTGATTCTTCGATGTCAGTGCATTGCAGTGATACTCGAAGTTCAGTTGTACAGCTGCTAAGAAACGGATCCTGCTTCAAGAAGTCTATATACTTGAAGAAAGATCTTGTGTCTTTAATATTAAGAGGATTGAATAATCTAGGTTGAATCTAAAAAAAACTGTAATTAGATCATAGTTGAAAACACTGAACTACAAATATAACTTACTACTGCTCGAAATCGCTTACATACTCCAATATAGTCATTTATTCTCCGTTTCGAAAGATTGGAGTAGTTTTCTGAATTCTCTTTGTCATAAATTTCAAATTCCAGTATTCTTCCTAATATTTCATCGGGCAACATAAATAAATAAGTCGGCGGTAGCTCCTCTGTCAAAGTAACTGTTAGTAGCCATCCTCATCATCTCTAAATGTACGTATATGAGATCTCACCTTTGCTTTCGGCTACCGGGGTTCTCTGTCTGACATTTTTGAGTGCAGTTGCGCTTGACTTTCGCTTCTTTGATGGCATACTAAAAATTCTGTGCTGTCATATCGTAAACTAGAAGTTTCACAGTATATATTCATGAAGTTGATTTGAGTGTCCAAGCCGCACAAAGAATGCTTGTGATGTCACTGGGCATCGCCACGTTTTTATATGATTTCACATACTAAAACTGGTTTAAACTTAATTAACTCCACACGCGTTCACGTTCCAGTCTGAATCAAAACCTCGTAAACCACGATCTTATCACTTCTGTCTCTGTTTCTGTTCTTTAGTCTCTGTCACATCTCTGATTGCATTTAAAATACCAGTTTTATTACAAGCCTGTTTATTCTATTGTGCTGTTGGTATCAATTTAAGGGACTAGAAGATTCACCCGGTCTGTTGGAACTTTGGAATGTCTGGTGTTCCAGATCTTGCATTCTTCCACGGTTCAGAGCGAGATCGAACAGACTCTGGCAACGAGAGTGATGCGTCTGCTCGATCTTTAAAAGAGTCGACGATAGCTGCAGACACTTCTGCTAAACAAACCAGGTCTTTGGTGGATATTGAGAAGAAGAATTTAACTAAAAGCAATAGCGCTTCGGGTAAATACTCTGCACGCCAGAAGCAGCAACGAAGTTCAAACACTACTATGAATCAAAAACCGAGTGTTAAAGGATCTCAGTCTGCTACTAAACAATCTCGTGCTACTTCTGACTTTACGACTACCACCATTGGTGGTCTTGACTTTATTCAAAGAGACGTTTTAAGCATGTCTTCTTCAACTGAAAGACAATCGGACGTGAAGTCTAATGAAAAACCAGGAAAAGTATATACCACAAGGACAGGTCGAAAAGCCACGTTTGGAAAGGATACAGGAAGTGCTACGAGTTTTAGAAAACTTGAAGGATTGTTTACTCCACAAAAAGATAGTGCGAAAAGAGTTAAACGATCTAATGGCGATTTCAGCTCAAATTTGCCGCCTGTAAATAGTTTAGTACCAGATTCAGTGATCAAACAAGGATTTCTAACTTCGCTGCCTAAATCGCCTAGACCTTCTTCGAATGATGCCGAAACAAAAAATGCAGATCAGCCTTTTCAATTACATTTTTTGCGCCGTCATACAGTTCAAATGCTGCGAAAGGCGAAAAATGAAGATTTTTCTGAGAAAGATCAAGAAAGTGTCAAAGATATGAATAATTTCGAGTATATGAGAAAATTGCCTGGTACTCTTGCTGCAACGAATTTGTTGCCAAAAACACCGACAACAATGGCAACACCTGTACCGGTCACGAATCAAGTCGATGTTCAATGTGCCGTTAACTGCAGCGGAGAGTCCTTTTTGCTGCCAAATGATCGTTTGTTGACACCTCAAGATGATACTTTACCGAATGTTTCTGAAGTTGAATTATCCCCCGCGGAAGCTAATAGCGATGCAGATGAGGATTGTATGAAATTTAAATGCCGTATTGGCGGATGCAGTCTTGATCAGAATAAGAATAAGAAAGAGTTGCTTCCTGAATTTAAGCTATCTGATGAGGCATACGATTTTTTGAAAGAATGCAACATTCATCATGGATATTTATGGTATCAAGAATTGTATAAGAAGCAATTTGAGGAGAAGGAAGCAGTGCAAGAAGATACTCATTCTGATTTGCCATCATTTTTGGTACGTTTGCCGTTTTTTCTTGTGAAATGAAATTACTTACAATGGCCATTATAGAGCGGATTAGCATTTCTGATGCCGGCGTTTTCCGTATTACTGTTATTCTGTGTTTATTACATTGGCCTACGCTATGAATTAGTATCTGGAACATACATGAACATCATGAATATGTATTAATAGTGTTTTCCTCAACAAAAGTTGGAAAAAGTTTGGTTGGCTGGTTGGTTTGTGAATTTTATTTTTTGGCGAATGGCGTATTATGCATTTTTTTGAGCGTTGAGTAACTTAATGAGATGCAGGCTTTATTGAGATGCAGGCTGTACTGATATGAAGGAAGATGGTCGACAAGTTGTGGTTGGTAGTGACTGTAATAACTGTATCAATAGTGAATAAAGTGTGAGTGTAATTACAAGCAGAAGTTCCTAGTAGTTGAAAGAATTAGGTTGTGTAAAAGACTTGGCTTTTGGAGATGATTTGATGAGCAGCGAGCACGTGTGTAGAAATTTAAAATGAGCCCTGTAATATGCTTTCGAAAACTTCTTTAATCAAACAAAAGACCCAAAAAAATGTATTTCACTTAGCCAGTGAATAGTAGCAATTTTTAAGTAATCCATTGCATGTGAATTGAATATTATGCAGTGTTTGTGGTTGATGGAAGGGTAAGGTTGGCGGAGAAATTAGCGTTTAAAGGACTGGTGCTGTAAACAGAGGGGGTATGTAGTATTTATAGATTAGAGACTAGAGTGCGGCCCAGGTACCTTGGTCGTTTATAAGTTTTACAAAACTCCACTGTCGCAGATTTAATTGTACTGCGTTTGTATATTTAATAAGTTGTATATTTTTAAAGGACGGATTAGGGGATAAACTCCTATGCAATTGGATCGATAATGTCGGAATCAGAATCCGCGCATTCACACAGTCATTCGACACCGCATTCACATTCACATCTCAACCTCCACAGCACGCCTATCCGCAGCAATGGCCGCCTTCTCAACCGCACAAACACATCTACAAAGATCTCAATAATGCCATCACCGTTAATGCGATCATCGTCAATATTTGGCGGCGGGGGCGGCGGATCAATACGCGAAAAGAGATCATTCGGAGCGCGTTTTGCGGTGTTTGGAAAAGTGTCGCAGTGGCTACGGCAGCCGGTGCTGTTTGTGCAGACGTTATTGGCGCATTCGGATACGCGGAGTATATTTCTGTTTTTGGTTCTGAACTTCACGTTCATGTTGATTCAGTTTCTGTACTCGTTGCTGTCGCATTCGCTGGGGTTGTTGTCGGATAGTATTCATATGCTACTCGACTGCTTAGCGTTATTAGTCGGGCTTCTGGCGAGTGTAATGTCAAAGTGGCCGCCATCGGCTATGTTTCCTTACGGTTTGGGAAAAGTAGAGTCGTTGTCGGGATTCGTGAATGGCATTTTACTGGTGGGCATATCGCTGGGGATTGTGGTGGAGGCACTAGAGCGGATCTTTGCGCCGGTTGAAATTGAGCGAGTGACGGAGTTGTTGGTCGTCAGTTTTTTGGGATTGGTGGTGAATTTGGTGGGGATTATGGCTTTTAATCATGGGCATGTTGGTCACGGTAAGTTTTTTTTTGGTGTTTGTTGGGAGATTTAGCGAGGAGTAGATGTTGATTGGGTTTTTAGGACATTCGCATTCGCATTCTCATTCGCATAGTCACGGACATGGACATTCGCATGCACAGTCGCATGCACATGAAGATAATGAGCATGAACATTCTCATTCAGATCATACGAAAAAATACTCAGCATCTGATTTAAGTGATCCGAATGTATCACCACCGAGTAACCATGACGATCACGCAGAACAACCAGAAGAGAAAAGGTTGGCATGTACCGACAGTCATGATGAAGGGGATAATTCAAAAGAACCACCGCTACATAATGAAAACATGCATGGATTGTTTTTACATATTTTGGCGGATACGTTGGGATCAGTAGGAGTTATTGTGTCGACGTTGTTAACGTCGTATTTTGGATGGTCGGGTTTTGATCCGCTTGCATCACTGTTCATTGCCGCGCTGATTTTCGCGTCGGCGATTCCGTTGGTTATTTCGTCTGCGAATTCGCTTCTGATTTCGCTGACACCCGAGCAAGAATATCATCTACGCAATGCCCTGAACGACGTGATTACGGTGCCAGGAGTAGTGGAGTACTCAGATCCGCGGTTCTGGCCGATCGAAGGAAGCGCGGCTATGAAAGGAGGCATCAGAGGAGCGATCAGGGTGAAGATTACTAGCGAGGCCGATCCGGTTGTGGTGCGGCAGAAGGTGGAGGAGCGGATATGTGGGTCAATAGGCGGAGCAGCGAGTCTGTTTATACAGGTAGAACGACAGGAACAATAGCATTCTGGTGGCCGCTCAAAGTAGAAAAATTGTTTTGGAGTTGTAGTAAATAGTAGTTCCGGATAAAGTCTAGTTTGATTACATAAGATAAAAAGTGGGAGAAATCAGATGACCGAATCGGGATGCAGCCGCAGCATGTGAAAGTGGGAGTGGCCATTGTTTTGCGAAAGAGCAGAGTAGCCACGTGCCCAGCGTACCTATGAGGATTTTCAAAAGACGTGTTACTGCGGTTGTATGAGATGCTTTATGCGTAGTATTCTGTAAAAAAAACAATACAAACAATGAAAAGAAAAGACACAGAAGCAGCGTATTGAGCGGAACAAAGGGCCATCGGAGTTAAGTTGTTGCTGGGTTTTTTTGCACGTGAAAGTGGGTTCGGTGGCATGTTTTGGCGTCTTTGGGCGCTTTGGCGCCTGTGCAGCGAAATCTGGCTCCGGCGGGGTTTCCTTTTTTTTTGTGCTACTCATTTTGTGCTTCTTTCTGCCCGCCAACTCAGCTTTTTTGAATCTCCGCCGGAAGCGAATTCTCGTCTCTTTTTCTCTTTTCTTTTTCTTTTCGGGTGGACCGCCCCAGAATACCCTTTTCGCTGTTTGCCTGGCTCATAAATACCACCATACCCTTACATACACACACTCATATACATATACATACATATACCTATATTCACACATTGATGCGCTGAATGGCTCCCTGTCGCATTATCGTCGCCCGCCACGCCACGCGCAAAGACTCCGTCGACGCGAGCTGGCGCGAGTCCTCGCCGACGCCGTACGACCCGCCAATCGCAGCGTCCGGCGAGCTCGAAGCAGACGCGCTCGGCCGCGGAATTGCGGCCGAAGTCGCCGCCGTCGTCGACAGCGTCTCGCGTGCGTCGTCGTCGGCGGCCTCGTCGACGCCCTCCGCTGCCCGCTTTTCCGACTCGGCCACGCTGCTCTCGTCCTCGCCGGGACTCACTGTCTCGTCCGCGTCCTTCAGCTCTTCGTCGTCGGCGCTCTTTTCCGACCAGCCCGGAAAACCGCTGAACGTCTTCATCCACTCTTCGCCCTTTCTGCGCTGCGTCATGACCGCGAGCCACGTCGCGACCGAGCTCGCAGCCGCCTCGTCTTCTTCTTCTTCGTCTTCCTCGCCTCTCGCAATCAAAATCCGCTTCGACGCCTTCCTCGGCGAGTGGCTCACGCCAGACTACTTTGCTGACTCATGTCCGCCGCCTGAAGACGGCCACGCATCGCTCGCGGCGTCTTCCATGTCCTGGCTGCTTTCCAGCGACGCGAGAGCTTTCGCCGACCGTACTTGGCCTCTGAGTGCCTTTGGCGCCTCGGGTCAGTACGGAGAGCGCTGGCGCGACATGTACTCGCGTTTCGCGGCCGGTCTGTCCAACCTCATCGCGTCTTACTCCGGACCGTGCATGTCGGACTCTGTCGTCATTATCATCACTCACGGCGCAGGCAGCAACGCTCTTGTTGGTGCATTAGCTGGCAAACCGATGCTCGTCGACGTCGGTCTGGCGAGTCTGTCTGTCGCTGTTCCGCGCCGTCGCGATGACGACGTTGACTACTCCTCTGGCTACGGCTACGGCGGCGAAAAGCGAGATCGCGCGGGCTACGGCGTCTTGGTCTCTGATATCACTGGAAAACCCTCCGAGCAAAGCAGTACAATCGGTCGTTGGGACCTGACACGGATAGCAGACAACGCTCATCTTTCGTTGCTATCAACGTCAAACAGCAAACCTCTTTCCTCTTCAGTACCCCTAAACGCCAAATGCCACACCTGTGGCTTCGATAGTCTCCGACGGCTGCAGCATTAACCATGGCAGTGTACATTACATCATCCGAGGTTTTATCAAAAACACAATAATATAGATCATCAAAAGTTCAAAAAAAAGTCAGCTTTGATGCGCTCTTATGTTAATAATTACGATTTTTTACGCCGTTTCATTTTTCTGTCTATATTTCTCTTTCTTTTTTCCTATCGATTGCTTTGTTTATAAGGTTGATTTGTCGGGTGTGCGTGTGCGTGTGTTTGTGTTTGTGTTCCTTTGGGTTTTCTGGTTGTTGTGTATACATTTTGCTTGAGCACTTTTGTCGCGGACCACCCAACGACTCAACGTCTTGCGAGGGACAATTATTGATTCTGTTGGGACGACACCTTGCGCAATTTTGCTATATAGCAAGCAAATATCTTGATTGTTTGCTTCTTCTTTCTCTCATTTCTTCTTTTTGTTTGTGTGAATTGGCGCGGGATACTAGTCAAAGGGGTTTAATTACTTTTCTGCAACATGTAATTTGGGTTGTTTGCGTTTACGTTTACTTGAATATTTACTCGGTTTTTGTTATTTTTTCTTTATCGATGTTTGCTTGGTGGGATATATATTTTAATGGATTTTAGTTTAATCATAATCATGGTGCGCAATCAGAATTTCATATATATCGCGGAAGCGGGTTATAGTTGTTCGCCGGTTTATATGAACTCGCTTACGAACTTCGTTGATCTCCGATTGGGCTCACGAGCTAAATTAGAGCCGCACTTGCCGCCGGAAGTCCAACTCAGATTGTGAGTCGGACTCCGTCGCTACGGTGTATTTGAGCTGAACCGTTTATCAACAGAAGGAAGCCGTTACGGATTGGTGTATGCTTTAATTGTATAGGTCAAAATAGCGGTACTTTGTGTCATTTCCGTCTTAGCCGAGATACTTTCACCGACGGCGTTATCCGTCCTTCATGGCACATGTCAATAATTACATCACATCATAAAAACAAAAGTGAACTACGTTCGGGTCGCGAATTTCGCATGTTGAACTTTTGAAAGGGACAAATCACAGATGTCGTTCTTAAAATGGATTGCGGGCAATCCCAATGTGAGTTCGCTGATCTTGCTCGCCCGTAGGGCCAACTCTGACCATCTTTTGAAATAGTCATCCAACACAAGCACAAACCGGCATCGGTCTACATCCTCCGTCAGTGCGATTCCACATAAACTACCACCACCGTCACGTTCCGAAGCATCTCCCTCGCCGTTCCAAAGTCACCGTAGTAGTATAAGCGGAGGCTCGTCATCGGTGTCGTTATCGAGGGAAGAGGGATTAAGTAGGGATGTTACACCGCTTAGGTCGGCGTCTTCGTCGCAGAGTAAATTTGATTTGCTGAAGTTGGACGGGAGTGATAAGTTATTTGGAATCGAGAATGTATGTTTTTTTTAGTCGCCTGAATGATCTGTGTACTAACGTGACTAGTTTGGAAATACATGGTATGATTCACTATTGATCTCAAAAGTGAAAACTAACTCTTTAGTTACTGCAACTCAATATTACAATGCCTGTTCTACAGCCGCTCATTTAGAGAATTTGTACTCAGCTACCCAATCCACTCTTCCGCAATCCGTTCACCACGATACACAGTCAAGGGTAAATCCCCACACCCCTTCATCGCCATAGCCGAGAAAGAAAAGACGGCTGCAAGTACACCATCAAATCCTGCTCCACCACCAGTCCAACGATCATCTTCATTCATGAATACTTATTTCCTCTTTGGCGGATCTGCTACGAGTGGTAGTGGGAGTAATACGCCAAAGGAAGAAAATGGGTCAAGTTCGCTGAGCATAAGTCCGAAAATGAGCCGGTCGAATTCGTTGAGATTACCTACTGATATGTTGAAAGCGTCACGTAGGACAAGTACAACCTATGTCAAAGAAGAAAATAAATCGTATACAGCACCACCGTCACAAGTTTCATCTCCCGTTCCATCAATCGCGCCTTCCTCGACAGTCACTCCACTTGAAACTCCATCAGGTGCAAATGAAGAAGAGCAAACTTCAGAGCAGAAGAAACGTTTAGCGATGATTAACGGACCGATTGTTAATATGGATCACACGCTTGCTACGTCTTATGGTATGGAGGAATCATTATTCACAGCGCTTAAGGATTTGTTTGAAGGAATTGTGGAAAGTCGATCTCGCGTAGGAGTTGCGTCGCCTATGAAGTTAGTTGAAGTGTTAAAGCAACGAAACGAGTTATTTCGTTCATCTATGCATCAAGACGCGCACGAGTTTTTCAATTTCTTGTTAAACGAGGTTATTGAAACTATAACTGACTACGACAAGAAATTACTCAAAAATGGAAAACCAGCAACTGGACAAATCCAGATGCAGGATTTATTCCAAGGCATCTTATCTTCCGAAACAAAGTGTTTAACTTGTGAAACGATCAGTACAAGAGACGAACCATTTATAGATTTATCAATCGACATTGAAGAGAATCGTTCAGTATCAGCATGCTTAGGACAATTTTCCGCTTCAGAGTTATTATGCCAGAATAATAAGTTTCATTGTGATTGTTGTGGTGGACTACAAGAAGCTGAACGTCGTGTTAAAATCAAACAACTACCAAAGATTTTAGCTTTACATTTAAAACGGTTCAAATTCACTGAAGATATGCAACGAAATGTGAAATTACTGCATCGTGTTGAATTTCCTTTCCATATCAGACTATTCAGCAACACCGTTGACGAAATGCAAGGTTCTCAAGACACTGATACAGTCTACGAATTATATGCCGTAGTAGTTCACGTCGGAGGCGGTCCGTACCACGGCCATTACGTTTCGATAATCAAAACAGAGGAAGCAGGGTGGGTGTTATTTGACGATGAAATGGTGGAAAAAGTAGATGAAAAGTATGTCGAGAATTTCTTTGGTGATAGACCGGGCATGGCTACTGCGTATATTTTGTTTTATCAGGCTATTTCTGAAGATGAATACATTAATTTTCGGAATTCTTAAGCTTGTTTTTCATATTTTTGTGAAGACTTTTTTTTGTGGTTTTATAGAGTCGTTGGGTTTGTTTGGGGGGTGGGGGTGGGGGGTGATGAGGTGTTTTAAATAGACTGTGCTAGGAGTTACATACAGTTTTATCAAATATTTCTAGATCCTGTTCATCTTTTGGGACAAAGTTTACACAGTATTTCTTGTGTTTGATTGGTCAAAGTTACTACAGTGCAGATATATAGTAATACAGGAGACATTAGAGACGCATTTTGCGCATTTTGTGGCGCTGCAGTGATATCAGCTTTATGTGTTCCGATATGTATTGTTTTAAAAGTAATAGGTAATTAGGATAGCTTCCTAAGTGGAAAAAGTTTCAGTAGTCTGCAAACTGCTTTGAGTGATGAGCATACTTATTAAAGCAGATAGCGTTAACATCTACCCACCACAGATAAACGCATCTCTTTTCTGGATAGTTTGAGCAACTATCTGTCCCGATACAAGGAGCGTCATTTAACTCATAGTATTTTTGGATTACATCTTCCTAAAATCTCATTTTTGTCACCTGCCATATCGCTCTCAGTGTTCTATCAGACTTGTTTTCCCAAGACTAGAGCAGAATGAAAAAAAAAACACACAAGGCAAGTTCAATTGTACTAGTACAGCTCTCAGAATTCAACAGTGCGTAGATTATCAAAACTAAGAGCAGAAACAGCATAACAAGACATGACTACAAATCGTATAGACAGAATGAGACTTCATCAGCGCATTCAAGTGAATAATAAAGTAATCAGACAGAAAGTAGAGACCATAAACTAATTCTCGAAGAGGGTTAATGGTGCGGGTAAAAATTTGAATACCAAAATATGACTCTGAATAGAGACTCTGAATAGACTACAAACACTCTATCTCATGCATATACTGTCTTGCAATAAAATATAGTAAAGAGAAATAGAGTAAAGAGAGGTTCTTTTTTTCTCAATTGCCCTCCAATGACGTTTCTCGTAAAACTAGACCCTAACCCGATAACGTAATTTGAAGCACCCTAATGTAGGTTTAACTCTGCGCTTGTTGGGCCAAATACCAAATATACTTATCACTACCTCTTCATTACATCATTTGCAAGCGACGAACAGAGACGCCAGCCCTTTTGCGGTAAAGGTCGTATACAACCAATGGATGAATAAGTGTCCAAATATATAATTGTTTGGATTATATGCACCAGGGAGCGCGGCCATGAGCAAGCAGCCCCAGTCGCAGCATAAAAGCAACAAAGAGCGGACGCCTAATCCAGCCTCCTTATCATCAGCAAACGAATTTCTGGACTCTCCTTACTCAATCTTCCAAGATGTCGTGCGCTCTAACGATGGACTGACAAGTTCAAGTTTGCCTTCGATGTCTAGAAATACTAACAGTACCCACTTGTCAAGCGACGACAGTGAAGGAAAAGCAAGTATACTTTCACCGAGTTCTAATGCACTACTTTTTGCAACCGATGAAGTTTTAGAAGCTTCCATAGCTCGCTTTGGCGCAGTGAATTTTGTACGCCAACTTGCGAATGAAATTGCAGAGCGTGACAAAAAAATCTGGAAACTCACGAGAGCTTCCGAAGATAAGATTAGAGTGCTTTCGGCTATGCTTAGAGCGCGGTCTACTTCGGCAATAGGTACTCAAACTGATATAGACTATCGGCTACGAGATATTGATATTGCGATTGAACGTGAATACGCGACTATGCATGGTGGTAAATTAGAACCAGTTAAAGATATGACATCATCTTTGCCAGATTTTCGTGAACGTCAGGATGGGAATACTGGGACATTGTTGAGCGGTAGTTTTTCTAAATCTGCAGCTTCGCTTTTACAAAGTCGTGAAGAGGAGAAGTTGTTACCACCGATTGATTCAACTGTCACGCGAGTCAATGACAACCGGGAAGAATCTGAGGCGGCGACATTGCCTGTGGACAATACTGCTGAAGATACCGCTGAGCCAGATTTGAAGAGACCAGAAAAGAATGTAACAGCAACTTTACCTGTTGAAATACCCAATGCCACAGTCTCCGGCGGTTTGGTTCCTCAGAACTCTGAAGACCTGATGAAAGCCCGCACATTGTCGCCCGAAAGACCTGTGCCCGAAAAAGGAGTGCGGAAAGCTAAATCGTCTTTCCGTATTCCATTTTTTTGGAGAGGAGATGACGATGCAGATGACGAGCGTGATTCCAAGAATAGTGCGACAAAAGCTTCCACCAGCCCTTCTACTTTGGCAACCTCATCAACAATAAAAACTTCAGGTAAACAAGTCAGTTCATCTGCTACATCAACTCATTCAGACCCCTCTGCTGTAATGCGGACGAGAAAACCGTTTACAGTGCCTTTGTTTCCAGAGGAAAGCTCTTTGCCTCCGTTGATAACGGCTGACACTTCTACAAATGCATTACGGAACAACGTCAATAATTACTTGAAGAGTGTTACTGAAGCTTCCGTCAAACACAGTTCTCGAAGAAAGCAGCATGTTATTGCACCCGAGAGGGAGATCGCTATCAGAACTGGATTAGATTCTGACAATAGCGATGAAGATCTTATTTTAGTCAATGAGAAAGGTGAAGAAGAGGGTCGAACATCAAGCTCAGACGAGCTCACAGGCTCTGGCGGTTCGTTTAAAAGCGCGACTCAGTCTCCTCCATACGAAGACGATTCTCCAAGACACGAAATTGCTAGTCCGGTATTTTCTGCGGCGTTGAAGCGTAGTAAAGCAAAGACCACAAAAACTATTGCTTCTTCACCATCAAAACAACCTGTAACACAGGGCAGAATGGCAAACGGAATTAGAGAGAGAGTCAATCTGCGGTCTACTACCTACGATTATGAGTATGAGGAAGAAAAGTCTCAAAGTTTGCGAAAATCTCGAAGCGCGTTTCCAATCCCATTCAGAGGTAGTGGTAGTAAGCAGACACGTCCAAGGTCTCGTTCTCGAGGTTCTGCAAGGTCCAGGATGAGTCAGAGCATTTTGCCTGATTGGATTCCTGGAGATCCAGAATCTCCATCCGACGAAACAGGGCAGCTTATGGCGTCAAATTTAGTCGGTCGGTCGTCATCCACTGCTGGAAATACATCTGGCGGAGTGGGAAGTGGAAGTGGCGATAGGGGACCTGTTGAGTTGGAAAATATTGTTCCCCAGAGTATACAGCCACCTACTCTTTTACAGAGCTGGGGTGATCATTATCGCTCAGAAGATACTTTTTTGCTTACTGACCGATTTGGTTTTATTTACGATCGCCAGCACCGGCCTGTGCTTCCCCCCACAGACACGCACAACTCTTCAGGATACCGATTTTTAGACAATATTGATGGAGGGTTTGAGTTCTTCTTTGATCGAGATGAACATTCTCCAGTATCAAATAATGATGGAATTGAGCGACCTGAACCCGCTCATTTATCAGAAAAGAAAGGGTCGTCATCGACCGGTTTCAACACAGCTACGAAGAAAACGGAGACTGATAATGATTCCTTAGATGCGATTAAACTGTTACTAGTGCAACTGACCGACTTGCACGATTCACTTCAGAGAGTTCAAAAGACTAGATGGGATGATTTCTTGAGAAAAATTAATGAGTCTGCTGCTGAATCTTCATTTCCCATGTCTATGGAAACAGGTGAATTATTTGGTTTCCACGGTAGACTGTTACTTTCCAACAAAGCGCTAAATGGGCGAGCGCGCTATAAAGAGTTCAAAGCTTTGGTTCTAGGAGGCATTCCTGTGGTTTACAGATCTAAGCTCTGGTCAGAGTGCGGAGGAGCTGATAGCGTGAAAGTGCCTGGTGTTTACGAAGAATTGGTGAATCTCGAATTCCATCGTAGTAAGATGGGTATGGAAACAGAAGACGAGGCACTGGCTCAGATTGACCTTGACTTGTATCGTACAATGCCTTCTAATGTTTTTTTTGGAGGTAAAGGGCCTGGTGTGCCAAAGCTTAAACGAGTCTTGTTAGCTTTTAGCCGCCGAAACCCCGATATTGGATATTGCCAAGGAAGTACGTATTGTGCCGGTCTTATTAAAATCAAGTTTATTAACCTAGTTTTAGTGAATATGATTGCTGGAACATTGTTGCTGACACATGCAACGGAGGAAGATGCATTTTGGTCATTCGTTTCGGTCATCGAAAAGATTCTGCCTGCAGGATACTATTCTCCACCTTTATTGACTTCGCGTGCTGACCAGAGAGTTCTAAAGCAACTTCTCAGAGAATTACAACCAAAACTTTGGGATCACCTTGTGGACAATCTTGGTGTGGACATTGAAGCGATTACGTTCAACTGGTTTCTATCGTGCTTCACTGATTGTTTGCCAGCTGAGGTACTGTTTAGAGTTTGGGACGTGTTCATGTGTATTGAGGGAGAAGTGTATCTTTTCAGAGTAGCTCTTTCTCTATTTAGAATTTCAGGAAAGCAGTTGCTTGCTCTAAAGTCAGCAGCTGAGGTCTATTCTTATATGAAAGATATGGCCTCACATCCGATTAGTATCGAAGGTCTGATCAGATTGGCAGATTCTTTTAGAACACAAGTTCGTATGGACGATGTTACTAGACGCAGAAAGGTAGCCATTTCAAAAATGGAAAATGAGATGCGATTTTAGATAGGAGAAAGGTTTGTTGGTATCGAATGGTGATTTAATGTGGAGAGTTGGGTATGAACAGGTGGTGGTTGTGCAAGAAATATAAGTTTCTTTTCAGTGGATTGGTTCTCGTGGTTGTTAACAGGAGAGGAGTGTTTTCGGTTGAGCAAGGGGTATTGTTTGGAGAGGTGGAACGCATCAGGGGTTGTTTGTTTTGGTTTTCATGTAATGGCGTTTTGTTTACTTATTGGGGAATCAGAATACTTTCTTTATCATTTGTAAAATCATTTTCTAATTTGGTTGATACAATACATCTACGTGTAATTGGTAAACTTTGCAGATTCTACTAAAATCTTGTCGGTCTGATAATGATAGTGTAAAATGCATCAAAATGAACTTTCTATTAATTATTACCGCAGAGGGGCAGCACCATTCTCACGACTAGCTTTGACAGCAGCTTCAACTTCACTGACCGCCTTCAGTGTCTTCAATTTTGGAAAACTTGATAAATGTCGCGTAATTTCGGCATATGCTTTTGCTGCACGTACATTTAATCGGGATAATTCAGCTGCATTTGCAGGACTCATTTGATTTTTCGTTTGCTGTGTATATGATGTTGATGAGCGATACCTATCGCCAGCCGCCGGCGAATTGACTCTATTGCTCGATAGAAACTGCGTTAATTGTTGCTGAAGACTACTTAGTTGCCGAACGAGATATATAAACCATGTGAAAGCTCGTAGTAAATTGGCTGTGGCATGTAGTCTTGTCAAGGCTCTGTAGATAGGAAGCGCGGTATTGTATGGTTTTAGGACTTCCTTCTCTAGACGTGAATATGACTGTGTAACTGACTCCAGTGACGATCTGGCCGTTGTTAAAACTGAGTCGACAGCATTTAATTTGGATGCGTGTGCAATTAACGAGGAATGATTCTCCACTGCCTTTGATTTATTAATTAGCCCTGTAATTAAATAGCACAGTTAAATGCATAACCGTACCTCTTTATGCAGTAACTTCTCGATCTCTTCCAAATCAAATTGAACCCTTTGCTGTGCAGCGTTCAAGTCTACATGCGGATCGGTACTAGTGTTTGTAGCCACTACCAACTCATTACAGAACTGAATTGCATCAAAATCTGGTGCTGTAAAAAGATCATAGTCAATGTAATCGTCTTCCTTGTCTTCTCTATTATTTGCGAGTTCTGTATTGAGTTCTGTGGCCATTGTGAAGTAATTGTACGTATATCTGTATTTTGATGTTAATCTGGACGGGGGACCAACTGAGCCGCATCTATCAAACTGCGAATTTCACGATAACTTTGAGGTCCAAGTGAAACCAAGGACTATATGCTACACTCGTTCTAGTTTTTCACAGATTTCTGCGTCCACTACAAGCAGAATCTGTATATCAATTTACTCTTTGAACCGTTTCTACAAAGCAACTGTATGATGCCATGCAAGACTAATTAATGCTTTGTATGAATAAGAAAAGATTAACAGCTGATCAATGCCTTACTTAAACTTCAAAGTATTATTTGTCACTTTATCTGTCGTTAAAGTTTTTTTTTTCATGTCTAGCATCCATTAATAATATACACGATTTTAATTACGAACCATCTTCAATAACTATTTCTATGAAGATTCACTTAAATTGGTATTCCATATGTTGCAACCCGAAAACAAAACTTAACAATTCTCTCACACCTCACCGATCTAATCAAGTATCATACATCTCATATACATTTCAGGCAGCGGTTGATGAAACCACTTTGAATCCCTCTTGAACCACTTTCTGAATATCTTCATTTTTGTGCGGCAAAAGAGAAAGTGCGAATGTTACGTCATTCCACTGCTTATCCGTCTCACATCTTGCTAATCTAGCTGCCAGTTTATCAGCTAACTGCTTCGCATGCCTCTCTTTTTCAATGAAAGTGGTGAGGAACTTGAGTATGCGCTTAAAACTCTCATCATCTAATTCGGGATCAGCTGTGAGCGTGCTGAAAATATCAGTGAATGAATTGTAGATTGCATTATCTTTGCGAGCAAGCTCACTGAAGAACATCTTTGCCAAATCCGCAATACTCTTCTCTTCATCTTCAAGACACTTAGCCATCTCACCAAGTTGGCCTTTAACTTTAACCTGCCCAGCAAGTATCAAAAATGTTAATGTCATCAGACATGTGCGCTGAACTGTAGAATCTGAGTCATGCAATCTTCGGTAAAGGAATTCTGTATTCTCGTCAATGATGTTATTGAAGCAAACTGCAATATCACCTAATGCAATAACAATATTGCTACGAGTCACAGGATCGCGAGATTTCTCCAAGATTGTCACTAGCAACGGGAGGTGTTTCTCACAATACTTTGCAGAAACACACATAAATTTGGCCATGCACAAAGTCGACATAATTTGCAGCATAGGATCATTATACTTCAAGTTGTCAGAGCAGATATCGGCTACAAGAGGGCCAAACCGGGAAAGAAGTGCACTACTGTCATATAGAAGCTCTCGCTCGCGTATGTGGTTGATGGCATCAGTGAAATCGTCCTCAGATGTTCCAGTGATAAGATCCATTTCATCTTTGGAGGTATTCGGCGATGGATGATCTATCAAGCATGTTAGCATATACTGACATCAGTCAGAACTCTTCAAAAGTTCGACCAACCTTTTTCAGCCGCCATTTTCCGTCGCTTAAATTCATTTTCGATGCCTTCCATATGAACAAGTTGCTTGACTACAAATAAAAAGCATATTAGAATCAGATCAAGTAAATAATGCTATACTATACACACCTGCAACATGTCCCACTATAAAGAGTAACTGAGACAAACTCACAGTGCTGGACAATTTTTGCTGATTATTTGACAATTCTGGAGCGAACACCGCTTTAGTCTTTTGCTTAATGGCAGAACCACAAAGCAGGTCTGGTTTTTTAGCTAAGCTATAGACTGCATTTATGGCCTGTTCAGCTAATGGAAACCATTCCCGGTTTTCTGAATATGCTTCAACTATTGAGCAGAGTCTCTGAAACACCACATGATCGTCAGGTAATTTTTGAGTAGCCCCAGACATTCTTTGCAATGCTACACATGTATACCGCGCAAGAACCAAATCCTGTTTGCCAAAAGCTCCTAATCCAACATGGAACAATGTTTCAAGCTCATTAACAACGATTTTGCTATCGTAAGCTGCCAACATGCCTAGAATTATAATTGCACCTCTTCTCTGTGATCGTGAAACATCTCTTTGCTGAACACCGTAAACTTGCCATAATTTTTGAGTGACTAGACTGGGCATCTGATTGCTCTTCATCATGATGATAAGCAAACGCTCTAATGAAGTCAGTTCCGCAGCTGAAGCACCATACGTCAAACTAATAAGATTTCGGGCAATATAAGTACAAGCATCACCCTCCGAAAACTCCTCAGGAGCGTTGAAATAAAGGGATCTATAACACTCAACCAGGTGCACTTGAACACCTTTGCCTTCGTCGTTGTTGGCATTTGTCCAAACAAGATGCAACATTTTTCTGATTCCATCTCGGGCTGGCTCTAATTTGTACGCATTAGCAGCAACAAAAAAATCCATCGCTTCAATGACTTCGCTTTTATTCTTTGCCGAGAGTAGCATGCAAATGTTTTCGCTAGCTACATGAAGACTTTTGATATAAACCAATGCCTCCAAGTAATATTGTTTCGTCAGTTTGAGCTTGTTGACCAAATCCATATTTTCATATTGCTCCCGAATAACAGTGTCATTTCCGACCTCATCTTCTCCATTTTCCGACAAACTATCAAGCAGATTCTCGTCAATCCTTGAAAGATCACCTGGATTATGTTGCTCAGCAGCTTCATCAATAGGAGGCAAAGCCACTTTTAGCTCGGCGTTAACCTTGTCAAGACGATCTTGCCAGTCTTTGATGTTCAGTTGACCTCCATGCATCACTGCAAATGGATGAGTAGCAAGCATACGAGATATCAATTTGATAGAATGACGACGAACATGACTGGACTTGTCCTGAAGGCTCTGTGTTGCAAAATCGGCAATGCGCTGTCTTCGCTGTGAGAATTTAATTTCAAGACTGTATTCAATTAGTAACAACAAAAAGTGAGTCAGCGAGAAAGAATCACTTACTCGCAAAGCTTTGATATGACCTGCAATACTTTAGAGCGACAGTAAGGATTGACATCCAAAAACCTCTCTTCAAGAATATCGAAAAGATTGTTTGTCTGACTTTTAGATGTTTCAGATTCTTCTTCTTGGTTACACAAATCTATAATCAAATTTCCGCAAACTTCAATAATTGCGCATCGTAATGTGTATGACTATCGCGGTTAGCTCAGAAAATTTCACAGAAAAGTTACGTACATCACAGTCTAAATATTTTATCAAAAATGTCATTTTTTGATTGACAACGCGAGGAAGTGCCTCAGACAATCGAACGATAAATTGAGCAACTGATTTTGGACCTTTTGTATCATTACTGGCAAACTCCTTACTGCTCAGTTCTCGCAGAATTTCATCAGCAAGTTGCGTATAATCATATTGCTCAGAAAGAATCTGTAAAAAGTCTGCAACAGTCTCAGAGAGATGATCGTAGTACATTAAATTTTGGACCAAGGATGTTTGAGCAGCTACTAAGGTTAACACAGGTAATCGACAATGACTCAATTGTACTCACCAAAACCATGACCATGGAACTTGATAGCCATACAAAGAGCCTTAAAAGCATGCATTTTTAAGGTCATGTTCTTGACATTTTGCTCGTTTTCGAGTATTAAATAGACAGAACGCGTAAATAAGCCGATAAACAAATCTCTTTCTGAAGTCGTGACAAACAACTTCGAGAGCTTTAATCGTTGTACTCGACATATAGCTTCCAAAGCGCTCTGCAGATACTCTAAAGCAAATCTGGAATCAACTGAATTTGTGTCTAGATCTTTGCTTTTTGACCTTGATTTTAACTTTGAGGTTGCTTGTAATCCTAGCTCATAAGCAGTTTCAATAACAGCAATAGTCCATTGAATTAAGAATCCATAGATTTCCATAAGTTGTTTTTGCTGTGGTAAACTATCATGTTCATCGTTTTCCAAAAGCTGATTAGCAATGTCGGCTTGTGTTGACAGTCCAGAAATGATTAAATCAGCAACTTTCTCCTTGCATTTCTTCGACAGTGACGGGAAATTCCTTTTTAGATTAGCTATAACCAAAAAGCAAAGCTATTTCTTAATAAACATACAATAGAATACACTCCAAAGTCTCGAAGTTACTACCTTGAGCAACAGCGGCCGTATCCATCGCAAGATCTTCAATCACATTATCCAGCGCATCTTCAAAATTGTCTGAAATGTAATCGGCTGATACTAATGTATTTGGATCAGACAGATACGCTGTTAAAGACTCTGATAAATCAAAATCGTCCATTTTGATGGAGTCTCACAAGAGCGATTTGCAGTGGGAGAAAGGTATTTGGGAATAATAATGACTGACCGCTGGGAGTAAACAAACTGGACTGTTGATGCTAAACCTTATTCGTTGTTTCCTTGGCAACAGGCCATACGCGCTGCAGATACGCGCTGCAAAGCCATAAGCCGCATTTTGGCCAGATAGAGAAAATAGTATACACAGACTGAAAATATGAGCAAATGCGAACAATGCAACTTAAGGCAATTATAGCTCAAAACAGAGTTGATATGCGTCTAAACTCTGTATATCTGGATTGTTTTTTCACAACTAGAAATAGTTCATGCTTTCAAAATACGACCTCTTACGCTCTCAATGTGATTTCACTGAAGAATAATGTCTATACTTGCATCACCAAATTATCGGAGATTGACTGTGAAACACCAGAAACAATGACGCGTTGACAATTACATATCGCTCAAGCTATATTCAATATACATTCACAATAAGTAAATGACTGAAGATCATGAGATGAGGAAAAGAAAGGCAAACGATGATTGAACAGAGAAAAACACAGTACTACATGTGATCCAAAAGTCACAAAAGACACAAAGCAATGATACTTTAAACTGTGAGATATTAGAACTAGAGTCAAAATTTGATACAATCTTGATACTTTAGTCAATATACATAGCAAAAGCGGTACCCTTCCGTGATACTAAAGTCGCTTCTGAAACGAAGTTACACACTCAAGCAAGGGGAACTAGTTATTTACAAAAGTTACCCGGTGCAAGTATGCCGCTCATAAGCCGCGCTTGTGACTCATTAGTGACTTGAGCTCTAAAATGTGACTTGGGAGATTATGCGAAATGACGACATAGGGGCTAGGTCTCAGGAGTCTCCGGGGAGCTCGGCGGCGGACTGGAGACGAGAGAAAAAAGCAGCCTTCCGAATTGATCGTTCCTCGGACCTTTTCAGGAGTTTAGTTGCTCAAAGCCCGATGCCGATGCTGAGGCTTTAAGAGCGAAAGGAGAGAAAAAGTATAACAAAAACTGGGAACCAAGACAGAAACTGAACAGGCCACTTTTAATCAAGGAATTTGTCTTTATTCTCCCTAGTTTGTGTTTCTGTTGATCCCCGAAGTGCTTTCAATCATTGCAGTTGTTCCCATATTTCATTGATTAAATGTCTTTGTCGCGTTTCGACTCGCGACGCGCTTTTGCACAAATGGTCATTGTAGACTCGCCCTTGCATGATTCTGTCTCCGATTTATCTCTTCAGCAACAATTTCCTGCTCAATCTTCAACTACAATGTCTTCATTATCAGCAGTTACGCACCCAGGGTCTGGATCATCGTTACGATCACATTCAGAATCAATTTCATCTAATGATACTCGGTCAGGATCAAGGTCTAGATCACTACGGTCGGCAGCGCTTCTCTCGACGCCATCTACCCAGTCTCCATTTACTTGGTCTGCAACAGAAACGGAAGTATTAGAAGCAGAAGCAGAAGCACAAGCAGACACAGCTTTTGGCTCTACAGAATTGGATGATGAAAACAAGCAAGTCTCAAATGAGCTCATTGTTGCAATTACAGACTCATCAACACCAATGTTCATTAACATCCCTCCACCACGAACTCCCTACGAAATCAGTAGAGATAACGACGTTTCTCCGCCGCTTATCGGTCTCTCTTCTCCTACAAATCGGGATGCTCTCGTTCTTTGCTTCCCTACTTCTCCCTCGCCAAACGGTAAACGAAAACCGCGTGATTCTGCAGTTCAGAAGCGCAAGCGAGGCGATTCATTTTAAATTCATATTATAAAACTAGTTTATGTTTGTTCATAGTTTTTTTTTCAAAAAACTGAAAACTGGAAAACACCAAGACGATACGACACGAATATTTTATTGTAACATGGGCAATTGGCGTTATTTTGGCTGGCGATTTAGTGGGGTGGATACATATAAAGTTATCAGTCTCGTATAGCTGCTGCATCGGGACACGTTAAAGGACAAATTCATTCGCTATACGGATAAAGGAAAAATCATTAATTTTACGGAATACATCTATAAACCTCTCTTTTTTTGATACGTACATTTAACTTCTAAATTTCTATCGTACAAAATTACTGGCATTTCATATCCATAAAATCAATCAACAACGAGTAACACTTTGACTTCCTCCAACGTGCGTGGAAAAACGCTGCGTGGAAACTCAATATTCTCCACAATCGCGTTTTCCACCTTGGAGAAATCAGCCACAAAGAGCTTAGCCGCACGCTGGATAATATTGTTGCCTAATCGGGGCGACACTAGCCTCTGCAGGGTCGTCTGCGCATCCATCAATGCCGAAGGCAGGAACTCGTCCAATGCAATCGCAAGCTGTGTGATGTTTGTTTCTTTGAATTGGTCTAGAGTCTTGATCGGGACCTGTGATTTTGTTTCACAGTCAGCATTCATCAGTAATCCATAATTAATAGGAGAAACATACATCTTGACCCGCTGTATTTAACGCATCCAGAGTTGATCGCATATGCGATTCGTCCAAAAACATCTCATGGAAGATCGAAACCAAAGACTCGGCGTGTTTATTTGCAATATGGGTAAACTCTTCCACTTTTGCTTTTGTAAACGAAAATAGTTGCAAAACAGACTTATCGCAGTTAGCACCTTCACAAATATATATATAGAAAATAAATCAATAAACCCAATCGAGAATAGAACTAACCTTGGCTGCATCAAAACAGTTAATTAGGTACATATCCCTTTCCACAGGTTTCAGGTTACTATGATCAGTCATCGCAATGCAGCAAGTAAGATAAGGCTCTAACGCCTCTTCAATAATCTTGCTAAACTGGTCTTCACGCGAATCTTGAGACACGGCAAAGGAGGTGTCAAAAGAGCTCATTAGCGTCTTCATTTGTACCAATTGCTCTTGAAGGAATGGAGGAGGTTGTAAATCTTGTGATACTGGTGGGAGATCTGTCTGAATTGGATGTAAATGTTCTCGTAAAGATCGGTGGAATTGATTCATGGAAGACGATTCCAGTCTAGATTTGTTATTCTTCTATTTTGCCAGCTAATATAGTCAACAACTTACACTTTGAGAGTACTCAACATCAACGACTTTTCTGGTAAGAACCTCGAGAATATCGAGTGATAGAATTTAATCAAGTTGTAAATTTTGTACGCCAATGTAGCTTCAATGTAACCAGATAATGCTTGATCCACACGCGCTTTCAATGGTTTACAGATCGATTGCATATTTTTGTCCGTCAGCTCACCCACCGTTTTTTTCAAATCAAATTCTGCAGCCCATGGTTCAATTGCAAGTTCGTCGTCCTTTCCATTGCCATTGTGTTGGTCTTCGGCAACGAATAGAAGCTCAAGAACCTCTTTCTCATTGACAGTCTCTGAATGCGCCCATGCTAACATGTCACCCACATAACGGAATGGGTCATATGCAGCCAATTCAATTGGCTTCTTCCCGCTTGTGAGCGCTTCTATAAACTCGCGTAAAATAATCTTTTGACGAAGTTCTGATAAGCCATCAAGACAGTTTTGCAGCATAGTAGGTCTTTCTGCCAGTAGAGTCAACGAGCGACGCACGATATGTCTATTTTCAGATTCGTCAACAGAGAGATGCCGAATTTCGCGTTGCAACCAGTAGTATAACTTCTCAAAAGCCTGGTCTAACGATTTTGACATCTTGTCCATGATTTCCACTCTAAAATTCTCGTCAGTATATCAAGTAAACAACATCATTGCTGAACTTACCCTAAAACGGGGTTTTCAGTAGCTAATAAAGCTTGACAGTCGGCAAATATATCTTTCCCTCTAGCGACCGCGTCAAAAAATGCAGCATCAATTGGATGCGTTGACGATGTCATAATCTCAATTTCCTCATCAGACATGATAAAATGCGCTTTTACGGCTTCCAAAATCGTTTGCTTCATTAACACTTCCTCTCGCATCGTTGACAGCTTTTCTTCCTCCAGAAACAGGTCTTTAGTCTGTGCTCTTGATGTAGCCACACTGTCGCTCAGTTTATCGACTACTGAATTCATGCTCGTTATTGAATTTCCAATCTCCTCCAATTGCTAGTACACTGTTAATATACAGTCATGCGACGCAATCGTAGCTACGTACCATTGCTATTTTCGAGAACTGTTCCAAAACCTGTCCATTAGCCTCAATGACCTCGGCCTCGACATTCGCTCGAAACTGCCTTCTCATCTCCGGAGTATTATCCTGTATTCGCTCACCCAGCAATTGCAACGCATCTCGTATACTCGAGTCCGCATACGACGTGGACAAAATCTCTGATAACTTTAATGATAATAGATTGGATCGTGAAGAGCCAGACACGGAAAGCGATGTCGGCGTCTTTGCGACTTGTTCTCCGCCATTGAGGAAGATATCCTCAGTCTCAGGATATGCCGCCATTCCTTCAGTCACGACCAGCAATAGTTTCTGCTGCTAAGTTAGAGAAATGGCTATTTCAACTTAACTGTCGTGAATGCAACTTATTGTTCATCTAGAGATATTTGTGACCCGTATGTCGTTGGAGCGCACTGTCTCTTACAGGGAATTTGTGATCACGCCGCATATGTGTGATTTGTAGATGCGGGTCTAAACTCCCAACGCACGCTACCAACTATCATGATATCACCGGAGTCCATTCAAACACTGGTAGCTGCTTTAGTGACTTTAATATCGATTAATATTTGATGTATGTATTAACAAATCACACTTATATTTATTTTGCTTACTGTTTATATTAGATCAAGAGTGCGAGATTGGAATAGCGCCGTAGAGCGCGATGGCGATGCAGAACAATGATCTCCTCTCGCGCTTCCTAGGGCGCGAATCAATATACCATGCACTACAATACGAAGACGAGAACTTGTACCTTGAGCCAGATGTAGAAGCTAACATAGAGGGATTTGGAAGCGCGAACAGGAACCTTTCATATATGCGTTATTCTTCAGGCGGCGAGTCGTCGTCAGCTGGGCTACCTTCTGCTTACGAAGAGCGGGGGAATAAGATAGAACCTGATGACGATTATGAAGTTGATGAACCAGCACCCGATATTATGTTGGAACGCGCTACCACAATAGATGAAGACGTTCCCACAACAACTGCTACTTATACCCCAGGTAATCGTGAATACGCACACCGAACTGTGGTACCGGATGTACCGCTGACCGCATCTCGCGATGGTGAGGAACAGGACCAGGTGCCAGAGTCAATTATGTATGAACGGTCACATCACCCAGGTCATTTCTTGCGACAACCAGATGGGCAGTATCCATCTCCAGCCGAACTGTCGTTCAGATATAAGCATTCCTGGTTGGGTATGCCGCCTGGCGCTTCGTATCCTGCTCCCCCGGTACCTATGGAGTTGCCGCCTCCACCAGCTGATATGGTTCCTCGTCTTCCGAAGTGGATTAACTTAGAATCATCATATGCAGCTGGCTATAAAGCCCACAGCTCTAATTCTATACCAGAAAGCAATCTGCATTTACCTACTCCTCCTTCTAGAATGGAAGATCCATTTACACAAGGAAGGGCAGGTCACGCGTCCTATGATCCCGATAGTATATCACCTTTGAAACTAACTGATGCTCGAAATCTTGCTATGTGGCGCTGGGCTAACGTCAAAAACCTTGATATTTTTCTGACCGAAGTATATGACTACTACACAGGCAAGGGATTATATAACATATTGCTGATGAGAGCCATCAATCTTGCTACCTTTGCGTTCGTTGTTGGGTTTTCTTTCTATTTGAGTCTGTGTATAGACTTTTCCCTGATTCGAAGTAGCCATACTCTAGCAGAGGTTCAAGTTCCTCACTGCATGACAAAGTATGTTGTTTACCATACCTCTATATGTATGAGCTAACGTTTTTAGGCTAGGAGGATTCACCAAGTTTTGGCTGTGGATTTTGTCATTTGTTTGGATTGTCCGGTTGGTTGTCTATATTCTTGATCTTCCGCGCTTGTTACGAATTCAGGATTTCTACGTCCATTTATTAGGTGTGAATAACAGCGACATACAGACAATATCATGGAAAGAAGTAGCTAAGCAAATTATGCTTCTACGAGAAGAAAATCCGCTCACATCTGCCACTGCACAACGTAAATATCTCGGACATATATCAAAGGAAAGAATGGAAGAGCGAGATATTGCACATAGAATTATGCGACAAGATAACTACTATATTGCGATGATTGATAAAGATATTATTGATTTCAGTATTCCTCTACCATTTTTGCGAAATCGACGGTGGTTGACTAGAAGTTTAAAGTTCAATTTGGATTTGTGTATTATGGATTTTGTTTTCAACAACCAAGGACAAATCAACTCAACGATATTGAGATACGACAGGAGAAGAGAACTTTCAGACGCACTTCGGCGAAGGTTTGTCATTGCTGGAGCATTCAATTTGGTCTTTGCGCCATTTTTTATGATATACCTCTCGCTACTATACTTTTTCCAGTATTTCGATGAGTACCACAAAAATCCTGGTTCTTTCAGTGCTCGACAGTATAGTGCCTACGCCGAATATAAGTTTCGGGGCTATAACGAGCTCTATCATGCTTTTCGACGGAGACTCGATCTTAGTTGCTATCCAGCTACAGAATACGTCAATCAGTTTCCCAAGGAAATGCTTAATCAGATTTTACGATTTGTGGTTGTCGTTGCAGGAGCTTTCGCAGCTGTACTTGCAGTTGTATCGTTGATTGATCCCGAGGTGTTTTTGGGATTTGAAATTACTCAAGATCGCAATGTTTTGTTTTATATCGGAGTTTTTGGGTCATTATTAGCTGCAGCACGAGGTATGATTCAGGATGAAAGACTTGTTTATGATCCTGAGGCGAACCTACGTTATGTTGCAGAGTACACGCATTTTTTACCAGCTGAGTGGAGTGGGAAGTTACACACGGAAGAGGTCAAGAACGAATTTACAAAATATTACTGTTTGAAGATTACTCTTATTTTACAGGAAATGCTTAGCATGATTATAACACCATTTGTTTTGTGGTTTTCTTTACCAAAGTCTTCGGAGAAGATTATTGATTTTTTCAGAGATTGTACTTTATACGAAGATGGTTTGGGATACGTTTGCACATTTGCGGTTTATGATTTTAGTAAGAAACCCCGGATTCAGCAAATGCGACGGCACAATCAGTAATTTTAGTAGATCCATGACTTTTGTTTTCTTTATTATAATGCAGGGACGGTAATATACAAGATTAATTATGAGAGAATGATGTAGTTTAGATCTATGAGCGGTTTTATCTTGACTTTGCGAGAAGCTGCCCATGTTTCAATGTTTTTCCTTGAGATGATGAATTGGTTGTCTGAGTTCTCCATCTTTCGTTCTTGCAGAGCGCCCATGGATTGTAATGCGTCAACGATATCGCCTTGTCTGATACCTGTAGCAGTCGATAGATCGTCAATTGACAGCTGATTTCTATCAAGAAAAGGTAGTATTCGAAATATTGCTGTACACCAGTATAGTAGGTAACTTTTCCGTCCATAATCTGATAGAGGCCTCTCGGGAGACCCAATAACACCCTCAAGAACTGAAAGCTGATACGAAAACTCAATAAGCAGTTGACCGAGACCTTGAGCTTGAAATGGTGGGAAGATCAAAATACACGCCAAATTGTTTTCATCCCAAGAAAGTTTTTCTTTTGAAAAGAAACCGACTGCTTGTTCGCTTTTTGACGATAGATGGTGTATTAGGATATAAAATTTGAATTTATCAACGGCGAAATGAACTGATTTCGTATCGAGAAAAAGTTTTGCAAAAAGACATAGACATTGACAATATAGCTAATCAAATTAGTGATTTGTGGGAGTCAACCTTCAATATATTATTAGTCACCTTGCTTGTTTCGCCATCAACTTCTCTTATTGAAAATTGATTGTACTGATATACTAGTTTTCCAGGCATTTTGGAGGAAGCGCACGAAAGCTGTATATAGTTAGCAATCAAATATTTTCCGATCTCCGATATCGCTTTACTTACCAGATGTTGTCCCATAGCCGGAGCATCAATTGAATACTTGAAACAACGATTGCAGACGAATAACTTCTCAATTACATGTTCAAAAGATTTTCGTCTTTCGTGAGTAAAAAATGAGCACCCATACCAAGCATCAAACTCCAGATCTTCTCCAAAGACGACAGTCTGAACATTCCTAGGTTCAGCACCGCTACTCACTTCAGCCGCCCCGCCATTCAGTCCACCCTCACCACTCGTCGAATTCGATCCAGAACCGGGAAAAACACAGTCAGAGCCAGTGTTTCCGGTCTCACCCATTCTCCGTCATAACAGACCACGGAGACAAGTGCATGTGTTGCTCGCGAGGATGCCTGAACTACGCGAAGTGCAAATTTTGGTGTCAGGAATGACATAAGCGCGAACCCTTGCCCGGCGTGAATAGAAGCAGTTGAATCTACATCTAATTATGATTTGAAGTGTCTAATGTGGTATTAGTGGTATAAGTGTATATAATGGTTTGAATTATGAATAACAGTACTGCAGAAATGATTTGAGCATGTTCCATTAAGCCACGGGTAGGCACAGAGTTGCGAGTCACCCTTCAGTGCTAAAACCAACCAACGAGGAAAAATGCTTTTATCACAGACCGGAAACAAATCAGTGACTGCCAAAATAAACGATTTTTGATATTGTATATCTGCAACACATTCTCGCCAATCGTGAAAGCACGAAATTGCACGGGACGAAATGGTTTGAGACGAATGGAAAACGAGAGATCCCCTATGACGCGCACGCCGGTCAACGTTCTCCCTCCTCCATATTCTACACTCAAACATTCAAGTAATCCTCTTCTTTGCAGATTAAAACGCTTTTACAACAGCCGAAAACATAACCACATAGGAATGCCGCTTGAATGACGACTATAGTCATTGGGAAAGGGCTCGGTACGGCCACCGTAAGGGCGATCTGCTCGTACCTTTCCCCGAGCGGGCGCCCTGACCTTGGCCCTGACCCTGTGTTTCTAAACACAGCACAGGCGAAAAAGGCGTTGTGACGCTTTCGCGTGGAGAAAAACACAGCCATCTACGTAATCTTTAATCTGGATCAATGTGCTTTCTGCGTCTTTAATTGCAATGATTCGCAGTCAATTGGAATGGCAAGGTACAATTGAGTATGATAATCAAACAAATGCGCATCATTAAATACGTAGTTTCGGGAAAATGTGATAAATTTGGAGCCAGGTGCAGAGCCCAGGTAGCATTTACAACTCACGTCGACCTCATTAGCACGTCATTTTGAATTTTAAATTCACTCTGCTTGTCGAATACCCCCGTTAGATCTCATCAGATCTGAAAAACATGTGAGCTGTGTAAACTGCGTTGAAACTCTATGCAATATCTGTGATGGAAGGAATTTAACTGTGAGTGAACGCATGTACGCATGATCGCCAGGCGATCGTTTGTCGTCAGCGGGTATTCTAGAACTCTTGGTGATCTATTTTGTGATGATATATAAATGTGCTTGATCTTGCTGTTTTTTTCCTCATCTTACACATAGTGTATCAATTGAATTAAGTAAACAACAATCGAAAATGTCAGGTGCTATTCACGATATCAAGAACAAGATTCTCGGACAGTATGTTGCACAACATGTTGCACCAATTAGTCTTTTTACTAATTGATCAGACCTACTGAGGAGCAGCGTGCTTCTGATAACACTCGTTCTACTCGCTCGGGACAGACTTACGGTTCCAACCACCCCGGTGCTTATGATAATGACCGCACCACTGGATCATTAGACAACGAGCGCACCTCAGCTGGCTTATACGACCAATCCACCCACTCTGGATCTGACTCTCAGCGTCAGAGTGGTTTTGCCGGCCAGCAAACTTCTGATCTGGGATCTCAGGGCTTTGAGTCTCAGGGTCTCGGATCTCAAGGATACAGTTCCTCTGGACAATCTCAGGGCTACGGACAAAGCCAAGGGCTCGGACTGAGCGGAAGAAGTCAGGGTCGCGGACAGACCGAGAGCTATGGACAGAGCCAGGGGCTTGGAAGCCAGACTCTTGGACAGAGCCAAGTCGGTTCAGGTGCGACTCAGAGCTCTGGTCGTAATACATCCGGCGGATTAACCGGTTCTGCCTCCCAGCGCGAGAGTGGCTTGCACGAAGGCAATTATGCTTCCGGTGGTGAATCTCTTGGATCTATCCGATCTGGCGACAGATATGGTGGTTCCGCTGTCACCGATGAGTCTCGAAGCGGCTCTCATGGTGCTCAGAAGCAGAGCGCCGTCAAAGACTTCGGCGACGACGCTACCCAGATGTTTGAATCCTCCGGAATTGGCGGTGCCGGACATAGATCTACTGGTACTGGATCTAAGAAGGAGCAAGAAGCTCGCACCCGTTTAGATTCGGCAACTTCTGGCATGCGTACCACTGGCCGCAGCCAGGGTCCAGTCAAGTCAATGGTTGACGAAGCTGAGCAGTATGATAACACTACTGGTGGATACGGTCGTGACACTGGATATGGCGCTCAGTCAGGAGCTCCTCAATCCGGTCTTGGCTACAGCAACGAGTCTACTTTAGGCTCGCAGCGTCAGTCAGGCCAGACTGGTTCTTACGACACACAATCTGGTAGAACCGGATATGGTGCTCAGTCTGGTGCTACCAAAAATGAAGATACTTTCGGACAACGAGCGGATGATATCTCACTCTCTCAATCTCAGCAGGCTGGAACTGCGAGCGACCGTCAAAATAAATCATTGATGGACAAGGCGAAGGACTTGATCAAGTAAGCGACTATGTGATGTGTTATGATTTATTAAAACAAATTGATGGGTTTCAAATTTAACTTCCTCGTACTCGTACTCCTTGTAGTTTGTAATCGCAGTTTTCGGCTTTGCGAAAAGCTCTCGAAAATGTAAACGGCTTATGCTTCTTATAATCTTGTACTAGTCAGGAATCTAGTTGGTACTGTGCAGCCTTCAAACTTTGATAGAATGATGAAAGCTGGAAACCCCTAATAATACATGAGTCGGAAACTAGTCAGTGTGAGAGAAAGCCTTTTCGTCAAATAACTTCCAGACTCCGCGAGAGTCAAACCTTTTCCTATTAAGTTTTTAATATGTATCTTCTAACTTTACAGATGTCTGCGCTACATATCACTTATTAACAATCGTAGAGGGTGGTTGCACATTTCCAAGTCTGGTGAAGTAAAATGGCTGTTTTTTCGTTGGGCGCCACGTTCGCGAAATCTACTTCCGGACTATTACTACTCTCAAAAAAATAATGCTACACAATATCTTCAGCAAGGAGTAAAGGTATTTAAAATAAAAGGGTTTCAAAAATATGTACGATGGACCCCAAAAATATATACAAATGTGTAAACACCCGCCTACCCCGTTCCAGCTGCTCCAGCTGCTCCACTCTGTGCACCCGTATTTCCGAAAATCATCCTATTCTTCACCATAACGCGAATTCTCCTTGTGATTAACTCTGCAGCTGCTTTTGCGTCTTCAGAACTATCGTGTCCAATTTTATCACCTGGCGCTGATGACTGAACTTGGATTTCGCGATCAAGATAGCGGCGCGTAAGGTTGCGAAGACTTACGCGAGCGCCATTTGCGGCATAAATTGGATTATCTGGTGGGTATAAAATTGATGAATCTGCAATACGTGTATGAATGATACGCATCGCAAATAAATCATTTTCAAGACCGTGACCGAGAAGAATCGTATTTTTACCAATGTACTTTCGCAAAAGTTCTTGACGAACAGCGCCAAAGGTGGGTACCTCTCCGCCGTCAATGTTCTTCTCAAGAGAAGTCACACCAGAAAACTGCGTATTGAGATCAATGACACGACCGACGGGTTTTACTAACGAGTCGTAAAGAACCGTATGCTCAGGATAAGAAAGGACAGTAACGCGAATAAGTTCAGTGCCGAGTATGGTATAACCCATTTCGCAATCCAACGAAACAGCACGAGGGAATTCAGGTCCTTCAAACGATGACTCAACAAACGGAATTTGATGGGCCAATCGTGCTGCATCTTTAACTCGATAAACGTGTTCCGGCGAAGTTCGACATCCTTGAGAAGCTCCGGCATCAGTTGAACAGCATGGGTATACACGTACACGAACGTTCTCGGATGAAAGCTTGCTGTATGGTTTTGCCCAGTGATATGTACAAGAAGATGCAAGTACCATGTCAACTTTATAGTGAGAACCACAGCGATCACATTGCTCGTAACCACCAGCAAACTTAACTGCCTCACTTGCTGATGCAACAGCTTCAGGTGTAGGAGGAGCGAGAAGAAAGCCGCTGTTGCCAAGTTTCTCAGGCGTATGAACTAATTTTTCTAAACCAGCAAAGATTTGTTCGTCGGTCAGCTTGACATCGTCGTAAGTATTCGCGAAATTCGCAGAACGCCGAGTGGCCGGCGATGACGAAGATACAGGTAACGACTTTGCGCGTTCAATGTCATATTCTGATTTTGTCATTTTCCGCAGATTAAGTATATAATGCTTGATAGCGTGAGTGTATGTGACAGTAGACGATGACGACGCTATTTTCAACTCGATCCTGCTCGCATCGTAATTCGGTGTCGCGGATAATGAACGTGCTCGTATTGTGTCTGATATCACGCGTGCAAATTGCTGTCGCTGCGAGTGAACTGCCGGAGCGTGTGGGTGGACGGGCCAAATTACTACAGCGGGGGGGTCTGAGGAAGGAGGGAGAGAAGAAGGAGAGGAGGAGGACGAAGGTATTGAGGACGGCCCATTTGATGATTTGGATTTGGACTGGGATGTCGGAACTTCCGTTGACAACTTATTTTTTGGGACTGAAGTAGAAAGTGACTTTTTTAGCAAAGTATTTGTCTGCGCTTCCGCTTTGCTGAGTATATTCTTTGCAATTGAAGGTTGTGGAGATTGTAAATTTGACGACACAGGTTGCGAGCCCTTCTGTGTTTTGGCAGTTTTCAGAGACAGCTTGTTTGGTTCTTCTTTTGCAACGGATTCAACAGTATTCTCATTACTCTTCACTTCTTTCTTCGTATCTATTTCACCCACTGTTTTCCCCTTCACAGAATCAGTCGCATCTGTGGACGCCGGCGCCGCTTTACTTTGCTGGGTGTTTTGTAAATTATTGACAGATTGTGAATGAAACGGATGACTGAATAGACATTTAGGTGCACGACATCGGGGGAAAGCAGGACATTTAACTTGCGCGAAAAGTCCCCGCGAGCTTGTGAACATCGTCTTTTAACAATATGATGAGTCTGTGGATTCAGTTAATGATTCTGTTCACTGTTTAATTTTATTGAAATAAATTTCGAGACTACTGTGGCGGCGGTTGGGACTAATTTACGTAATCTAATGAATATCAATCCGGATAAGTTAAGTCGATATTACATTTTAAATATATGAATGCATAGTCAATGCCGAAAAGGCATAGAAATAACGCAAATACACTAACAAAGCACTATGCAGCAATAAGTAACACAGCTGCAGCTCGCGAAGCTCACCGAGCTGAACGCGAGCAACGATCTGTTACTGAGCTTATTCACGAGAGTCGACTTGCCGCTGCTGCTGCCGCTGCCTCGTCATCGTCGTCGTCATCGTCGTCATCGGCTAGAAGATCGTTGACAAGTTCTGCTACGGAGGCGTTAAATGGAAATGGCAGCGTTTCATTCGCAGCGATGCTCGAGTATCTCGAGACACTAGAGTTGTCGTCCGAAAATACCCAATCATCAAATGCTCCAAATACTCGTCCATTGCCAGCTCGTCGAACATTCGCTGGACCTCCGCCACCGCGAACTTGGCTTGCTCAAGAGCTAGGTGCATTTGCAAATATTCCAGGGCGACGATCACGGTTACGAGTACTTACAAATGACGGTACGAGAGGAGTTCGTCCGCAAATCGAGGGACCAATTGATGAGTATGAAACATTTCGTAGTAAACGGAATGTACTTGATAAGAATTTGCCTGGTGCTCCGCTATCAGTGCTACGTGATTTATTGCCGCGGAAAGGATCACTTGCACATTGGTGCTTTGTAAGAATAGCAAGAGATTGGGAGGTCAATGTTCACTACTTACGATACTATATTCCGGATTTGGAGCCAGCCACGAAGATGGTATTGCTGGCGTATTTAGGACTATACAGTCCGAACGGTGTTGGGATCGAAGGTTTTAAACTGTTGTTCTGCAGTGAAGAAGAGAATAACGATATCGAAGACGATAATCCAAATGACAGAATCACAGCCCTTGATCTCACTTTTCAAATTGACGAAACCCGTCTCCACACAATACAGAAACTACTTTCTCAAAAACCTCAAGAACAAATTACAGACTCATGGCAGTACCTTACATCATCAACTCACCAGCTCCCTTTCCTCTCTGCATTATCTTTATCTCATCCTTCATATTCATCTCCTACAAAATTATGGTCCTGTTTAGTTTCATTCTTACGAAAATATCCTACGTTGTTAGCCCTTTCATTAGCTAACTGGCCTTCACCTCCTGAAGTATTTCCAGCGATGAAAGGGTCTTCAGTGTCTTCATATCCTACGCAAGCATCTATAATCACATTACAAAATGTATCAAAAGCAAGTGACAGTTTAAAGTGGATTGATTTAAGTTACTGTACTTGGCTTACGCCCGCAGTTATAAATTCATTCGATTGGTCATCAAGTTGGAAAAACGTGAAAACAGTAGTTTTACGTGGCTTTGACAATGATGTTGTAACAGAACTTTTGGAAACTATTCATCAATCTTCTAATACTATTGAAATTCAATCATCCTAAAACAACTTTCTATAAAATACATCTATATCATTAAACTAATCTTATCTGTACAATAAAACTAACTCTACATGCTCATGTTTTTTTCTTCTTCATCGTCCTTTTTTACCAGTCTCTCCTTTAACTATAAATTCCCTGCGTAACTAATTGGTATTGATCATATAATCTCGTATAAATGCTGCCCATACTCTTGTTAATCAACTGATTATCCACAAAATAGTCTACATCAGTCTCTGAGAGTTCTAAATGAAACCTCTGTCGTAAAAGACTAGCTGTAGCATCGCCACTCTGAAAACAAGGCAACGGTGACTCCTTTTGCATCATCTCAACTAACAGCACAATATCATCTGCCTTCTTTCGAAGGGCTTTGAATGCGAGTTTCATTAACGATCGGAAATTCTCAAAGGTCTCGGAACTAGGTCCGTCCATTAATTCGACGTATTCTTGTGTGAGTTTAAACGGTGCGGCTTCAAAGCCTACGCTACCCGGTGAATTTGACAATAAGAAACCAAAATCGATATCTGAGATGGTTAGTAAGGCATTGAATGAAATGAAAATACTTAAGGATACGTACGAACAATATGACCTTCAGTGTCAAGTAAAATATTTCCGTTATGTCGATCTTTAATTTGAAGTAAATAACAAATTAAAGAATAGGCAGCCAAGGATTTCATAAATGCCGATTGTGCTTGTTTAAACCGTTCAGATCCACGAACACCAAAGACACGGAAAAAGTACTCTGACAACGAAGCTACTTTTTTCCCATGTGGTCCATTCTCTGCTTGTCCCAACATTGATGTCGCAAGCGCTTTTTTCAGTGAGTGAAGACTGACTCCGTTGGTGATCGTCTCTACTAATCCTGAACCAGCGCCGGTAACAAGAATAGCCATTCGCCTGACCCAAATATCGATCTCAGCTTCTTCCCATATCCGTTTCATTGCTTGAATTAATTGACAAGCAAAAGCTTCCTGCCGTAAATCTGATCCAGTCTTTGCAATTACAGAGACTAAATCCCAATTAGGCAAATGACCATATGGCGACATTGCTCGAATACGACGCTTTTTAGCTTCCCATTCTTCACCAAATCCAACTTCAGTTTCATCGCTTTTGATGACACCAGTTTTCAAGTCATTTTCCATACGTCGTTCACCAGCTTCCTTGTTAACTGCGGGTGGGCCGCCAGTGAGACTTCGAATGCTGCTTGTACTTATTCTTGGAGGCGGGACGCTTGTCTCGACATCTTCAAATGTAGACTTGTCTTCTAGAACTTGCATAGACTGGATAATTTTAGATTTGATATTTAAAATTTCATCTTTTGGTAGACGGATTTGATGCGATTGACTTTGACCCATCGCAAGGTCGAGTTGAGAAAGCATGGTAGCAGCAGTGCGCATATGCACAGCAATATCGTTCAACTCTGATGCATTCTTAGGAACAGGGAAAGAAGATGACCGTGAAGGGGTTGATGAAGAAAATGCAAGTTCGGAAGAGCGAGGAGATGTTGACTCAATAGGTTCATCAGTAGTTGGAAGTGGTGTCGTTGGTACACTAGGAAGAGAGTAGTCATTGCCCATATCATCTTGAAAATCAGCGAGAGCTGAAACCGAAATGTCACCAAGCTCTGTCTCGGTGAGTGTTTCTTTGAGAGGTGTAGGAGCTGGAGAGGTTCGCTTAGAGGAGTCAACGGCTAAACCCAGATGCGAAGAATTGTTAGAATAAGCAAATTCAAAAAGAGAACGATAATCTGCTGGGTGATTGAGAATATCTTGGTTGCGGGGAGTATCTGGATCGAAAGAGACGTCGTCGCGTAAAAGTTCAATGATGAGGAGGAAAGGCACGCGCTCAGCAGAGTTGAGAACAGTAGCTTCTGTGGGTGAAATGCGGACTATTTTGTGTTGACGCGGAGTGACACGATATGTATCTGTTTCAAGGATCATAGGGATGTCGACTTCGGCTGGGAGTTCGTTGTTGAGAAGGGTGATTTCAGCGCGAAGAGCCGAGAGTCGAGCTGGTTTCGGTACGAGACGAAGACGGGTAGAGATTGCTTGAAGAGCGTAGGCAAATGCAGTTTCATATCGAAAGTAGTTTGTTTTGAGAAGCCGGATTTTGGCTGACATTGTTAACGATGACGGAGCGACGGGGTGGACGTGATTCGATGGTTTCTTTTTTGAGAAATACGAACGATGCGATACAACAGATGTGGAGGAAAGAGATGGATGATGGAGAGAAGGTGATGCATTAGAGTCGTCCGAAGAGAAAGAGGTTGAAGACGAGGACGAGTGCTGACGCAGATCAGGCAGGGAGGCGATGCCAGCAGCGTCGAGGCCGTAGATAGCAGACGGATGCATATCTGCGATTTCCGGGTCCAATGCGATGGTATTATTTCTGTCATTGTTATTGTTATTGTCGTTATTATCGTCGTTGTCGGTCATGTCAAGATTGTTCATGTTGGCACCGAGGTCGTCTTCATCGTCATCATCCTCAACATTGTGACGAACGTTGTCTGTCTCGATCCGCGTGAGCTGCGGTTTCTGAGCTGTCTTCTTCTTCTTTTTACTGTCGTTCTTAGTGTTTGCGAGATGGAAGACACGCAGACGTGGTTTACGGGCCTGAGAGACGGTGATGGGCGCCATGAAGCGGGTGACGCCAGGGACAGCGATGGCTCCCATGACGGCACCAGCAAGCATCAACGTCGGAAGCGGGTTGCCAACAATGGTGCGCTGTGGCGGATCGCCGACGCCGAAGAGGATGTACTGAATGCGGTTGTACATGCGGCGACAGATCTGGAATGACCTGGCCTCAGGGTCGTGCGAGAGGTCCTCGAGATGGGCCTGCAGCAGCCAGAAGGTCTGGACGGCGGCGTGCGTCGAGCGAGCGCACATGTCGAGCAGAAAGTCCTCGAGCGCGACGGACTCTGTCGGCACGGTGAGTACAATCTGGCAGAGCTGCGGCAGAAAGAACTCTATCTCAAGATACGGGAACGAGCGCAGACGCTGGCAGAGCAGATGGTGGACGCCCACGCTGTCGGAGTGGCGCGCCAGATACGCAATGCACAGAAACAGCGAAAAGTGCTGCGATCCGACAAAGCGCAACAGCAGACTGTGGCCTCCAGAGTCCATAACGCACAGAAGCAACAATCACAGAAAGAAGAGAAGAGAAAATGGAAATTAGGTATTTATAGCTGGATGGTAACACGTAGATACGGGCTTCGGCACAGTTACGAACCCAGGCGCGCGTTTCTTCCGCTTCCGCCTTCTTTTCAGGTTCTTTTTTCTGTCCGGTCGCGCCTGAAAGCTCTCTATTTGAGCTATTCGCAGTGCTTCGCGTTCAATGCCGCTGGTTCGTGGCTCAAATGCAATCGCTCCTTGGGCTCTATCTCGAGGCCTTAACTCCATCTGCGTTGTCGCCTGCTTTTTGCTGCCCTGAGCCGCTCGCTGAAGGTTAGGGCACGTGCCTATTCGAGTAATGCTCTTCTTTTCTGATCTGCTTCGGCTTAGGTGTTATAATTGTTCTTTTTGCGGTTGTTTTCGTGTTTAAACGCAATGCGCTTATTTGCGTGTTTGCTGGTTGGCTTTTCATTGTTTCTTGCATCTTTTGTTTCTGCAGACCGCCGCTTTACTCCTTCTCAGCCAGCGCTCTTCGCGGCTCGTCCTATCTCAAATGCAGACCCCAACACCATCAGCAACAAAGTCAGCCCGAACCAGCCAGTATGTGCACGTCGGCGGCCTGCTGGGGGCTCAGATCAAAGCTTGGATGATTTGGGTGGTCAATTAGAGCTTAGCTTTTCGTTTCTTGAACCAGCTGTGGATCGCGATGTCGAAGACCACGACTCTGACGAAGTTGATATCGAACTTGATCTCGACCATGAACCTGATAATAATACCAATGTTACGGCAGAAAACATGTCAACGGAGAGCACTCGTCACAAACCATCCTACAAACCTTCTTCAAAGAACAAAAAGACAAATTACGCATCTTTCGACTGCGCTGCCTCAATTGTCCAGAACAACCCTGAAATGCGCGGTTCATCAGCCATCTTAGTTGAAAATAAAGACAGTTACATGCTCAATCCATGCAACGCGCCTTCAAAATACTTAGTTATTGAGTTATGTCAGCACATTCTTGTTGACTCTGTTTCTATCGCAAATTATGAGTTTTTCTCGAGCATGGTTCGCAAATTTCGCATTTCTGTCGCCGATAGATTTCCAGTCAAATCCACTGCTTGGAGAGAATTAGGTGAATTTGAAGCTGCAAATCTACGACAGCTACAGTCTTTTGATGTTGAGAATCCTCTCATCTTTGCTAAATATCTGCGGATTGATTTTATTTCTCATTGGGGTCAAGAATTCTATTGTCCTTTGTCTGTGGTAAGAGTTCATGGCACAACAGAGATGGAAGAGTACAAATATCAAGAAGAGACATACCGTGCTGAAGATGACGAGGAAGACGACATTGAAACCTCTGAAGCCTCGACAATATCAGACCCATCTCCATCTGAATCTCTTCCGCATTCTCAAGCATCTACTTCCCCTCAAACATCTTCCTCGCTCGTCGTCGCCAACTCTCCACGGTTACCTGTTGGTCTCATGATTTGTCCATCTCTCGCAGACCTCTACATCCGTCGCTTCTTCACCCTAACCTGTGACCGAGTTTACGACGCCCCATCATCTCTCTTCTCCTACGACCTCGATATATACCCCTTCGATCTCTCCTCTGAGAAACCCATTACAGTCATAGCCCAAGTCCGCGACATCAAACCCGACTCCAATAAACCCTCTCCGCCGCCCCCAACATCCTCGCCCGTAAATCCCACCACACAAGAATCCGTCTACAAAACCATCATGAAACGACTCTCACTTCTCGAATCAAATGCTACGTTATCTCTACGCTATGTCGAAGACCAAACTCGTTTGCTTCGTGACACATTCACAAGGCTCGAAACTAGACACATCAAAAAGGTAGATTCAGTCCTTCTTGAATTAAACTCCACCGTCACAGCCCAACTCGCTCAGTTTCGTGAAAAATACGCTGCTCAGAAGAACAATTTTGAAGCGCTATGGGACGCAATGTCTGCTGAATACGCTGAACGGAGAACATTTGATAAGAGACTTGTGGAATTGATTGCAGTGTTGTTCGCCTTGGTTATTATGGGGCTGGTGTTAAATATTTATCTGGTTTACAAGTTGAAATTAAAAGTTATTTAGCTGTTTGTGAGTTCCTTTTTTTTGGTGTACGGATCGGTTTGTTGTATATATTACTTGCATTTACCCGTTTTGATCTGTTTCATTTTTTTTCTTTCACATTACATGAGTTATAGTTTGATTTTGTGTTCAATATAATAGAGATAACTTACAATTGTAATTATCATTTTTGTGCGTGCAAAGAATTCAAGATAAGATTTGTTCATTTTGTCTGTTCATTTCGCGGTAAAGTAGGTAGAGATGGTGACAGTTTTCATGCAAATTTCTACTATTTTCGCGAAACAACTTACGTCTGGAGTGATACTATTTTGATGTCCATCTCTGCCCAACTTTTTTTTGCAATTTTTTTTGTCGAATTCAGAGTTTGCAGAAGTTTGAATTAAATATTAATGAAGCGTGGAGAGGCAGTTATTCCGCTAAAACTAATATTGTTAGATTCTATTCCTGATTAGGACAAAAGACCACGTGCCTCAGTAGAAGTTGATGAAATTTGAACCATACCAGCCAAAACTCCATCAAGTTTCTAGAATGTTAATGCTTAATTAGTACTTTAGATAGTATTTGTTTGTGGGAAGGATAGATCCATTTGAGATATTGTCAAGATATTCCAGTATGCACTCAGATTTAGAAAGAGGATTGACCGAAACTAAAAAGTTTAAAAGCTAACAGTTAATGCTCTTCGGTCTTTTATAGCTTTACTTGCAGCAAACTTTTGTAATTTATAAAGAGAAATGTTATTGCCAACCAATACAGTAAGTACAATTGCTAACTACAACATGAAAAAACTTTACAAATCGGATTTATAGCATTATCCTCAATAAACTCCCAATAACCCCATCATCTAAGCAAATGTTCGCAATCTCATTTCGATTTTTAATTAAATCAAACTTTGTTCCGTACCAGGTGATTATTGACGGAGAATAGAGGAGGTCATTTAGAGGATGATGCAGTCGTAGTTGGGGCCAGATTCGGCTATGCAAATCGTGTAAGAATAAATTTAGAGGTTGAAAAAAATAAAACTTACCGGAGGTTTTGATGACGACAGTGTTAGATTCCATTTCGATGTTCTGATGAAGAAAAAAAAAGATGAGTGAGAGATTTTGATGGGCATTTATATTTTTGAAATGGGTGGTGATTTGTTTGTACTGGAGATAATAGGGGAAGAACAATACTTTGAGGACAATACATTGATGCTCAATAGATGAACAATAAAGATGAACAATTACTAGGAACAATAAAAGCTAGTAGTAGAATAATGTAGGTTTAGTGTGAACTTAAATGCAGTCATAGTCAGAGAAGTACTACGATTTCTTTATGAAGGATTGATTAATAGTGGCTGGTCTTGAGTCTTATCATACTACCCGTAGACTAATACCACGAACTCTGAAAACCGTTTGAATGCTTCCTTACCAGCATTCATTTTCTGCTTAAACTTGTTCCCCTTTGACGGAGCCAGATTTACTGCACCAGTAACAACTGGAGCTTTATGGTCATTGTATTTCATTTTCTTGAAGTCATTGCAGATTATTGTTTCTATATCATATGAACAAACACTTTATTTTCAAAATAAGCTCATTTCACTTTACTGACCGAAGCCCATGATCAACTACCTTGAAACTGCTGAAGCACCATATATCTGAAGAAAGTTGAACGAATTGACTACCAAGTCATAAGATTCACATCAATCTCACTACTTGTTACTTCCGTCTTCTTTGTAAAATATCTAGAAGTAATTCATCAGACCGACTGCTGAAAACTGAGCAGAGAATGCACGACGAGTAAGGCTTTTTTTTAAGCATTAATAACTTATGTAGTTAATGCGGTTAGGATTTTACAAACTGTTTAAGAAATACTGTAATAAGATACCATTTGCTATGTACAAATTATTTCCCGTGAACTAATATACACAAATGCAGCTTTCAATTATTTTAACAACCGTTTGAATGCTTCCTTACCAGCATTCATTTTCTGCTTAAACTTGTTCCCCTTTGACGGAGCCAGATTTACTGCACCAGCAACAACTGGAGCTTTATGGTCATTGTATTTCATTTTCCCGTTAGTCGAGGAACCTGTTTTTTTCCCTTCGCGTCTTGTAAACCAATCTTCACGGTCGTTGTCATCGTATTTTAGACCAGTATTGATGGCTGAAAACCGAGCATTGTATTTGTATGAACTTCCTGATGAACTTTTGCTACTGCTGTAGCTATTTGTTCGATAATGATCTCTCGGACCTCGTGGAGCTTGCGACTGGTTACCACGACGGAGATCTCTTGAAGGAGGAGCAGTCCCAGGTCTGTAAGAGTCTCTGTAGTTATCCTTTGCATTTCTAATGGATTCCTTCAAAGTTTTTGAAAGTTTGTAGTTTTCAGGTAAAGACCGTGTACTGAACACAGATCCCTCACCAAAAGATTGCATTGGCGGCCGTGGTTCTGGACAGTCGTCTCCGTAATGCCCTTCAGCTGCACAGTTGTAACAGTACATTGTCTCTATTGGTTTTGCGTTCTTTGTTGGTGCGTATTTATAAAACCTCCATATACTTGGACATGTCTTGACGAGGTCAGTAATGCAATTTAAAAACTTTCAGAAGAATTCTTACCTCAGGTCCATGTAAACTTGATCGACAGGTTGAGCAGTAAATGTCCCTTCTAACTTCTTTGCACTTGAAAGAAGAATGACCCAATTTGTTACAATTTGAGCATCTTTTAGTCTTGGGACAATTTCTAGTCAAATGGTCACCAATTTCACCACAAGCTTGACAAACAGTAACATCACAATCAGAAGCCATATGACCTGGTTTATGGCAATTTATGCAAACAAGTTCACGGCCTTCAGATTCATCCATAAAACCGAAATAACGACCCTCACCACGTTGATCAACCAATTCTTGCACATTTGATTCAATTGCTTCCTTTTTCTCTTTGGCAGCAGCAGCTTGTGCTTCTAATTCTCGCTTTCGTTTTTTAGACACTGGTTTAACTAGTAGATCTGCGCGTTCAACAGGCTTTGTTGGATCAACTTCTTCCTCACTTTCAGATTCTTCAACCGGCTCTTCTTCATCACTGAATGGGTTATCCAGAACTGTTATGCAGCCGTCAACGAGTCCTAATTTTATGAATCGTGGAGGCCGTGAAACTCCTTTCGGTAAATCGTCCTCAATGGCAATTGTATGTGTCTTTGAGGCATCATTTGACTCTTCTTCCGATTCATCATTTGAAACATCTATCACCTGTATACTGTCTTCAATTGGTGAACTCGCGATGTCAATGATTTCGGACTTTGGTTCTTGTTTTGGATTCGTTGTGTTCACACTGGGAACTTTAGTGGGAAGAGCGGGGCTTATTTCATCTCTGACAGCCACTGAAGACCTAGCTGCATCTTGTGTGTCTCCAACCGGACTTACACTCTGACTAGGACTCGCACTTTGACTTAGTAAGGCCAGCTTTTTTTCTCGCCGTAAAGCCCGCTGTCTTTTTCGTTTCTCTCTCTTTTTCTGCTGCTTTGTTCCATCGTCAGTATTCGATCCTTCGCTTTCGGTAGTTTTTAGAACAGTCGATTTAGTAGCAGTATATATACTATCTTCTTCGCTCTCAGCAATTTCATCATCTTCGGTTTTCTTCCTTCGTTTCCTTTGCGGCTCGTCTTCTTCGTCTGATGCGATGTCACGTTGTATTATTTTACGAAATAGATCGACCGATTTGGACGTTACTCGTGTGGATGAAGCTGAGGGATTAATAATTGGTGATGAAGCAACGCTGTCTGAGTATGCTGATGATATTATTGACGAGTCGAAAGCAATTGTGCTAGGAGTATTTGGTGTACTTGGTGGCGAGCTAGATTGAAAGAGTCAACATTCTGAAAGATTTTGATGTATCACATAGTTTCCAAAGCTTACTTCTCAATTTCGCCGATCATATTTACCCCCAATTTGTCGCTGATAAGTAGATGTAGTGAACTCTTGTAATTATGTTTGCCGGTAATAGCGATACTAGATTCCGATCTAACCTCGCTACTCCAACTCTGAATTGACAAAATTAAATACAGAAACCAACAAGTACATATAACTCGACAATGGCTTTAACGATAAAAAATGGCTCAATGTTGAATTCAACAATCTCCTGTCTTTTCAGTATTTTTTTTCGTGATGAATCTGATGCGGCGGCGATGGCCAGTTAAAGTTTATTTGGATCAGATGAAGCTGTTCGGCGGTCGCTAAGTAATCTACTCTGACCAGTAGAATAGACGTTTTATAATATAAACATAGCTCACATAGTCATTATTGTACTTTAAATAAATCGGGCACATTTATCAGCAATATGACTCATCTAGTGCCTGAGTACTTAACAATACACATTGTGTCCATTTACGTGTCTCGTGAGTGCCTTATTTTGGAGCGAGATTGACAGCCTCGACAAGGAACGACTGCACAAATTAGGTAGCATAACGGTTCTATCATACACCTCGCAACAAATATCAAAAGAAAAATCAAAAAAACGTAAAAAAAGAGATATGAAAGCAAGTCGACAAAGGATAGAAACACCTGATAGACCAATTGATCTGTAATTGTACCATTACCAAAACCGGTATCTAAATCGGAAATTCCCAATTAGTCGCGCACTCCCCAAACGGGCAGGTCTTCAATACGAGAAAGGCAATTTTGCAATTTTTGGAAAAATGGTCGAGCCCGGATAAAAGTTTACTGTCGCGCGGCCATACTTATTTTCTACTCTTGATTAAAACCAGTAATTATGCACATTCGTTTTTCTGGGGTTAATAGAAGGTTAATTAACTGAATTAAAATTAATTGAGATAGAACTAATAGTTCTATAAACGAAACTACACACAATGGCTCAACAGGACGCGCAAACTATTCTTTCAACGCCTCTGCACGGTCTTTACATCCCCTACGCTCTTATTATCATCGGTACTTTAATAGTTAAGCGGGAATGGATCTTGTATGCGATTATCTTTGCCACTACTCTTGCTGCGATGAAGATCTGGAGAGGACGTAAGTTTTGCAATGCAATTATTAACTGAAATTGCTGTTCATCAAAATCAAACGTGCAATGTGCTAACGTGAAATAGGATCACGAAAGGTTCTTAAACCTGATGTTTTCCAGGAATTCGAGCTTAAAGAAAAGACAATTCTTTCCCACAATGTCGCAATGTTTGTCTACCTACCAACTTTATTCTACGTTTGCAAAAGTAATTGACTCTGTATTTAAGGTACCGCTTTGGTTTGCCCAACCCCAACGATGTTCTTGGTCTTCCTATCGGTCAACACGTCAGTATTGCTGCGTCAATTGATGGAAAGGAGGTCATTCGATCCTACACACCTGCCTCCTCTGATGACGACCGTGGATTTTTTGATCTATTAATCAAGGTACGCCTTATCATTGCGTTTTCCCGACAAAACTAACGTACTGTTTCTATAATAGTCTTACCCTACTGGTAACATCTCCAAATACATTGCTGGTCTCCAGATTGGCCAGACAATTCGTGTTCGTGGTCCTAAAGGCGCCATGGTCTACACTCCGGGTCTTGTTCGGTCGTTTGGTATGATTGCTGGTGGAACCGGAATCACCCCCATGCTTCAGATTATCCGCGCTGTGCTCAAGAACCCTGACGACAAGACTCAGATCTCTCTCATCTTCGCAAACGTCAACGAGGAGGACATTCTCCTTAAAGACGATCTTGACGAGTTGGCTGCAAACCACCCCAATTTCACTGTGCACTACGTTTTGAACAACCCGAAAGAAGGCTGGACCGGTGGTGTCGGCTTCGTCACTCCGGAAATGATTAAAGCTTGGTGCCCTGCTCCTGCTCCTGATATCAAGATTCTTCTTTGCGGTATGTTTCCATCGTTATTTTTCCAATCTTGCAAGTACTAATTTGCTTCATACAGGACCCCCTCCTATGGTTAGTGTTATGAAGAAAGCAACTGCTGAACTCGGCTACGACAAAGCGAGACCTGTCTCAAAGCTTGAAGATATGGTTTTCGCCTTCTAATTTTATAATAGTAATATAGTGATAGTAAAATTCTCTATATACAATTAGTCCATTTTACAGTGAATAAAGAGAATGCATTATTTTCTTTTGCTCCTTAATCACAAAGAGAAGACAATACTATAAATATACATGCTATTAGCATCAAAAAAAAAGAGACAATCATATATACAAGTTAAGCAGAGACGAACATATTAAAAATAAAAAAACATAAAAAATAAATAAACCCTTCCTAGCATTAAACTAACCTTCTTTCTTTTTTGATCCACACCTTCACTAGCTACCGTTACATATTGATTTTGATTTGCTGAAGGACAGCGGAACAAGAAAAGTAGATGGCGTAACATAATGTTCAAAGTACCCCTGCACTCTTCGCCGTTTTCCCAATCAAAAAGCAGATTTTAAGTCATGAAGTTTAGTCCTTCTTTTCGGGGTTCTCAGAGCTGGGCTCAGACGATGAGCTGTTACCCTCCTGCTCAGCCTTCTTCTTGTAGACCATCTCGAAGAGCTTGAGCGAAGCGTTCTGGACCTCGTCAGACTTGGACTTGAGAGTTTCGCTTGAAACTTCCTCTCCAGACTGGGCCTTGACAACGAGCTCACGGAGCTCAGAGATCAAAGTGCGAAGCTTGGTAGCCTCCTCCTTGTCAATCTGCTCCTCGAAGTCCTTAAGAGCAGTCTCAGTATCGTTGCAAATGCTATCAGCACGGTTGGCGGACTCGATAGACTCACGACGCTCCTTGTCTTGCTCACGGAACTTCTCAGCATCGTTGACCATCTTCTCGATTTCAGCATCAGACAAACCAGAAGAACCAGCGACTGTGATAGAGGCATCCTTGTTGGTGGCACGGTCTTGAGCACGAACGTTGATAATTCCATCAGCATCAATGTCGAAAGTAACCTCAATCTGGGGAACACCCTTGGGGGCAGGAGGGATACCGGAAAGAGTAAAGTTTCCGATGAGCTTGTTGTCGCGGACAAGTTCACGCTCACCCTGGAAGACACGAATCTCGACAGAGGTCTGGCCAGAGGCGGCAGTTGAGAAGACCTGCGACTTCTTGGTAGGAATAGTAGTGTTTCGCGAAATCAAACGGGTGAAGACGCCACCAAGAGTCTCAATTCCGAGAGAAAGAGGGGTAACGTCGAGAAGAAGAATGTCCATAACCTCACCGGAAAGGACACCACCCTGGATAGCAGCACCCATGGCAACAGCTTCGTCAGGGTTGACAGACTTAACAGGGTCCTTCTTGAAGATGCTCTTGACAGTCTCAGACACCTTAGGCATACGAGTCATACCACCGACAAGGATAACCTCATCAATATCCGATGCAGTAAGACCTGCATCCTTGAGAGCTTTCTTAACAGGCTCAACAGTACGCTTGATCAATGGCTCAACAGTAGTCTCTAACTGAGCACGAGTAAGCTTAGAGTTAATGTGCTTGGGACCACTCGCATCAGCAGTAATGAAAGGAAGGTTGATGTCGGTAGAGACAGTGGAAGAAAGCTCAATCTTAGCTTTCTCAGCGGCCTCACGAATACGCTGGATAGCCATTCTGTCGTCCTGGAGATCGATTCCACTATCCTTCTTGAACTGGTCAACAATTTGACGAACAAGAGTGATGTCGAAATCTTCACCACCAAGGTGAGTGTCACCATTGGTAGACTTGACCTCGAAAACACCTCCCTGAATTTCCAAGATAGAGATATCGAAAGTACCTCCACCAAGATCGAAAACAGCAACAACACGGTCGCTCTCCTTGTCGAGACCGTAAGCAAGAGCAGCAGCAGTAGGCTCGTTAACGACACGAAGGACATTCAGACCACCAATTTGACCAGCATCCTATTTCAAGTCAACAAATATTCTATAAACAGCTTATTATTGAACATGCTTACCTTAGTGGCCTGACGCTGAGCATCGTTGAAGTAAGCAGGAACAGTAACGACGGCGTTCTTAACGGTCTTTCCAAGGTAAGCCTCAGCAGTCTCCTTCATCTTGTTGAGAATGAAACCTCCAATCTGCGATGGTGAATACTTCTCACCGCGGGCTTCAACCCAAGCGTCACCGTTGGTGTGCTTAACAATCTTGTAAGGAACCTGCTTTATATCCTTTTGAACTTCGTTGTCCTCGAATCGTCGACCAATGAGACGCTTAGTGGCGAAAAGAGTGTTCTCAGGGTTGACAACAGCCTGACGCTTAGCAGGGACACCGACAAGACGTTCACCGTCAGCAGTGAAGGCAACAACGGAGGGAGTCTAAGACTATTAGCAAAGAATTTCAAAATCTGCACAGTACATTTACTTACTGTTCGCGCACCCTCGCTGTTCTCTAAGACTTTGGCAATTTTGCCTGCAAGAAAAGTGTAAGTAAAACAAAATAACAGACAGCAGTATGTTTCTACGACATACCCTCCATGACGGCAACAGCCGAGTCTAAATAACAGTTAGTTTCATATCACCCCGGACATGTAGAAGGGAACATACTGGTAGTTCCTAAATCGATACCGATGACAGCACCCTGGACCTTTCCATTGGAGTTGTAACGGGCACCGAGGGTCGAGTTAAGAGGGAATCGACGGGTGGCGGCCTGTTCATGATGTTAGCAAGAGCGAGGTAGACCGGAGCGAATTATCAGATAGACCATACCGATCGAATCGAACTCCGAGCAAGTCTAGAAGCCAACATTATGTAAATATGTGTTTATATATATGAATATATATATTGCGAAAATATGTATATATTTTCTTGAGTTGCGTCGAGATGCAAACACGAAAACTGTGGACGAGTATTTGAAGGAAATTCCGGGAAAAGAAAAAATTGCGCCAAATAAATTTCGAGGCGGCGGCCGGGGCCCATTGCGGGGTTACCCGGCTAAGGAACGCAATAGAAAACTACGTCACCGGAAAGTCACGTGCCAAAAAGAGAAGATTGCACGGATGCGGCGGGTGGAGGCGGCGGCGTCGGAAGAAAGTCGGCAGTAAGTTCTTGCTCCGAGGCGACTCGAGGGCTCGAGAAGGTTGCCGAATTCGCTACTTCGCAGCAAATGATGACCCTGTATTGTTATGAATTTCTCAGTTGAGCAACACTGTAGACATAAAGTTATTACTGTCTCTAACATTTTGTTTTTTTCTGAGAGGTCGCTTCGGGTCAGAAGTGCTCCAAACCTGGCGAGAACATAGATGTGTGCAGTGAATCACTGCAACACGGGCATACGATGACTCTCCACGCGTCTCATCAGCTCGTTCCTGTCAGAGGCACAAACCGGTTTTACATTTTATATTTGTAATTGTTTCCAGGATTCTTTCTTGGAACGACATGGTTTTTTTTCAATCACGTTCGAAGTACCAATTAGAAAATTAAGATTTTAGTTTCGGAATTAGCTTGTCGACGAGCGCTCAATAGATCTTACTCTCTCTGAAAATTGCATAGAACCCCGACATCTGACTTTTACCCTCAAATTACCTCAATGTCTGAATTTGTTCACAGTCCAGCTCAAGATCGCTCTCGAGCACCCGATTTCCCTCGGGTATCTGTATCAGTCCCCTTCACAAGCCCGCCTGCAGCCGACTGGCAATATGAAAGCAGACGGCTTGCTCAACAAGTATATCCTCAGCTATTTCTAGGGCCGATGTCTGTTGCCAGAAACGAAGTTTTTCTGACTCAAAACAATATCAAATTATTACTGAGTGTTACAAGTCCTCGAACTTGGCAAATAATGAAAGATCGTTTCAGAACCGATGTTCCGTTTCAGGCATTACCAATCAATTCACCGGCTGATCTAGTAAGAACGTTTCCAAAAACAAAGGCAATTATTGATGCCACAACCGAAAAAGGCGGATCTGTCTTTGTGTTTTGTGAAACTGGGAATGAAATTAGCGCTGCCGTGGTGGCTGCTTATATTATGGAAACCGAAGGGTATATAGAATCTGTGCGCTTAAAGATACTGTTCTGACGGCTTTAGATGCAATATGATTCCAGCGATTCAAGCTGTGCAGTCGCAAAGATTTTCTGTTGCTTTAAGTGATGAAATGCGATATCAGGTCAGTAGTCCCGTCTATCGTTCATTGATAAAATCATTAACGTCTTAAAAGCTTCGTGTATGCATTCGCACCAACTCTGTAATACAAATACATGTTGACATATTATAGACCTACGAATCATTATGTGCGGCGCGTCGAGAGGTCTTAGCAATGCCAAATGCAGCGGTCAGTGGAGCTCCGCAACGAAGAACTCTGGACGATCTTTACGGGGATGAAGAATCGTAAGTTTACAGCATTGACTTCCCATTTTTTATTTACTAAAACTCCTAGATCTTTAAGGCGAGAAGGGGCAGCTCCATTTAATGATTTTAATCTGTCAAACTGATTAATGGTTTCAACTGTTTCTAATAGCTAATCTTCGAATATAAGCGAACCGGTTTGGTCTAAGACGGACGTCAAGAAACAATAGCAGACTTGTGATTTGAAAGGTTCTCTTCAAAAGCTTGATGTCATGCACCTGGTAGCTTCTACTTGGTTGGTCGTTGTGCGCTTAACGTTTACTGAAGTCCCTTCCAGCAGGTCGTGGTCTTCTGGTGCGATCAAGTAACTGAACATGACTCGTCTCATGCTGATTGAAAATCCGATTATGATCATGAAATAATTCACGCTACTATAGAATCTGTTTTCCATTGTACCTTACATCACTCCAGTCTCAATAACTTTCAGTATTTTCATATACACGATTGAGAACAGGTGGTTGTACGCCGATTCTATAAGAAATCAAAAACGTGATAGAAGATAACAATGCAAGGCCAGCAAAAAAATGTCTGATTTGAGCTCACCCGCTAAAGAGACTAATGAAGAGAAAAAGCAGACAAATGCGGGAAAGTCAAAACAAATAATCTCGGAGCCGAAAATTTGACGGCTCTCTGATTAACTGTCCGTTAGAGATTGATTTTTCAGTCTGATTTTTGAAACATTCTTTTCTTTTCAAATTGAGTAAATGCCAATGTTGTGAGAGTTGACATCGACGTGCAACGTGAACTATTGGATTGCTGTCTAGCTATCTTAAACTGTACGCAGTTAGTGAAGGATTGTAGACAGAGAATGTGCTGGAGGCAGTGTGGTGAGCTACCAAAGCTTTTAATGACAGAGGCAGTGCGGTGAGCTCCCAAAGCTTTTAATGACATTGGCTTTAGATCCCGGTCATAATGTTGAAGAAGGAAAGTTCTATAAGCTTTTGTGAGGTTTCTAGATTGTGCTGAGAGGATTTTGTAGATTTTAAGTGCAACACTAAAGTTCTCACCTTCTTGATTGTAGAAACAGTTGACAAATCAATTCTGAAAGCAGGCTCATGAATAACCACACAAGAATTTTAGAGTGATCGCGTTTTTAAATTTTTTACCATAGTAGTCTTTATATTGTTGAGTTTGATGACGACAGTGTGCTGAGCTAGTCTTATTGAGGATGATGCATTCATATTTGAGGCCAGTTGCGGCTAAACATTTATTAACTTTCAAGTCGCACAATCGTCACAACAACTAACTTACTGGAGGGGTTGTGATGATCTAACCACTAGACCCACTGTTAGATTCCATTTAGGGCTATGTCTTATGAAAATTAGAGAAAATAAAAACCTGTCAGTTATTTACAATTTTATTTGTGATTCATAATAGGGAAGAACAGAGCGAATTCATCAGTTTAAAAGAACTCAAATCAATGGCTAGATATTGTAAACAAAATTATACCGTCCCGCTCAAGCTAACTTATTTAATTTACTTTAGAAAACTTCCTAGTCAAATTTAATTTATTCAACATGTTTGTCAGTTATAAGAATTAAATTGTTTCTCGATATAATGGTTGCCTACTGTAATTAAAAAAATAATTCGCTGTTTAGAAATAGGGGAAGAACAAAGCAAATAGGTGTCAGATTTATCTTAAGTTTATCATCAGAATGTAAAAGAATAACGTGAGTGTACAGTGAGCGTCGCATGTCAGCGAGCGTCGCACCTCCCAATGATAGTGTACCAACAATCTTTATTTTCAACACTACAAACTCTCTAATT